>PVLA01018971.1:0-13289 GCA_004027455.1 Hydrochoerus hydrochaeris
CCTGCCTGTCCCCTCCAGTCTGCGAGCTGCGGCTGCGGAGCCGGCGGGCCCGGCTCCATCCCAGGGCCTGGGCCTGTCTGTCCCCCGGTCCACCCCGGCAAGCCCAGCCGGGCCTCACCTTCCACCTCGCCTCGCCCCGCTGGAGCCTGGACCCCACCTGACGACCGCAGGAGCGCTGGCAACTGTGCCTGACAGGCGGGGACGCTGGGACTTTGTGGCCCCGGCAGCGCTGGAGTTTCCTGAGGCAGGGGCGGGGCTGTGCTGTCCCCGCTCCGCCCTGCCGCGCGTCCCCAGGGCCACAGGAACCCCAGCGGGGGCAGCGGAGGTGGGGGCATCCTTAGCGCAGCAGCAGCGCAGCTCCAAACGGCGCTCTGGAAGGAATTCGGTTTCGAAAGTGAAAGCAGATGTGGAGGACTCTGAGGGTCTGAAGAAAGGAGAGTGGGGTGGCCGGCTTGTTACCCCAACACTGGGAGAGGCTGAGGCAGGAGGACGGTGACTTGGAACCCAGTCTGGAAAACTTAAGAATTCATCTCAAAATTTTTAAAAAGGGGCGCAGGGAGTGGGGCGGGCTGGGGATGTAGACAGGTCCGGGGTGCAGCCCCCACAGCAGCCCCCTACCAAAAACCGAAGAAGGAACAGAAACCAGAGGAGGGAAGACACCGAGGAAGTCGGGCTTTCCTGATTCCAGGAGGCAAAGGAGCCTGGGAATCTCAGCCCTCAAGGGGAAGGTGTCAGCTCCACACGGAGGCCCCTAGGGTGAATTCCCAGTGTTAGCCCAGCTCGGCCCCCACATCTCTGGTCAGTCCCCACCCAGGATCCACACAGAGCTGGGCCCAGCTCCCAGGAGCCCAGCCCTCCTCTAAGCCATCGTGTGTGCAGTCCTGCTCCTCCAGCCCAGGGGCTGACACTGAGTGGAACCACTCAGGAGGCTGACTTTGTCCTTTGTTCAAGGACACAGGGGCAGGGACCCCAACCAGAGCCAGTTTCGTGAGGCTTCTGAGACCTGAACTGTGTCCACCCTGCAAGGGCCAGCACAGTCCTCAGGCTGGAGGCCTTCGGGAGCGTCCCTGAGGATGTCCAGAGGAGCACAGGCCTTGGGAAGCCTCTGGGTGGGCAGGGAGCTCTCCCCCAAGGTTTATCTGACCTGTTTGAAGTTTATCTAAAGGCCTGTGATCTCTTGAGGACTGACTTGGGGTGAAGCCCTCTGGTGTCTTCTAACAGAACCCCCTTGGGTGCCTGCCCTGTCCTGCGATGACGCCCCTCACTGCCACTGAGAGCAGGGATCACTAAATACACACACACACACACACACACACACACACACACACCACCTTTCTTGAAACAATATATACATCCTAACACTGATAAGAGAAGAATCCTAAAATTCCAGAGTTACACTACTGGCAGGAGGAGGGGAAAGAAGTGATAAGAGTTTACATTAACTGACAGCTTCAAGCTAAACCAACCCGGGAAAAAGCCCTTTCCCTGCCTCTCCAAATATAGGGGAGATTAACCTCTGGGGCCTTGAAGTCGGCCGTGTTCTTCCTGGCCTGGCCCCTCGCCTCGGGCAGTGCCTGTCTGCTGTGGGAACCACTCGGTGCTGGTGACCCCCATACCCGCCTGGTCTTCTTCTATTGTTAGTGACACAGCACCACAGCCAGGTGAGTATGAAGGAAGAGGAAGGTAAAGGAAGAAGCATGTAAGGGAAGATTAAGCCCAGGGTGGCTCACTCCTCTGTCAGCGGTGCAGGGGCCGCATGTAGACACACTCTCCTTGCAGACAGAGTCCTGAGTGGTGCAAAGCAGCTTCTGCAAGAAACAGTGAACTCCACAGAGACCCAGCAGGATCCGCGTTGATGCCAGGTCCACTTGCAAAACGTGTTAACTCAGAGTGATCTCGGGTTTAGTGGCTCAGTTCCCGGGAGCAGAGCACTAGTAATCTCTGAAAGGCCCCAGCCTGTCTTGTTTCTTAGTATCTTGCCATGGGAATTACATTGTCACATGAGCTTCAGAGGGCCACAGTGTAAGGTGCTGCTGGGACAGTTCTAAGTTTGGCTACCAAATGAGACAGCAGAGAATGAGAGGCTGTTTGTCCTTAAGTGATTCAGCAGTTGTTTCCCCCATCGCCTCTTGGAATTTTTAACGCGGAAACCATGAGGGAAGCCTGCAGCCCTGATGCCAGCGCCGTGTGCTGGGAGGTGTGCAGGGCTGGACCTGCCGGCAGCCATGGTGATGCTCGAACTCTCAGGAGCTGGGGTCACCATGCTGGAAGCCCTTACCCCATGGGAACCCTCAGCAGGGTCCATCGGGCTTCACCCAGAGAGCAGGTTATCCAGGGGCCGTGTTTTGGGCTGTCGTGAGAAGCTTCACAGAGAAGCACACCCATGGATCTCAGCTCTTGGTTTGCATGTTGGATGTTGTTTGTTTTGTATGTTTTGAGTGCGGTTTTGTCTGTGTAGTTCAAGCTGGGCCTGGGAGGCCAGTATGTGGCCCAGGTAGGCTGCTGCCTTGTGGCAAAGCTCAGGGCTCAGCCTTGAGAGTCCTGGGGATATTACAGGCCTATTTTGTCTCACCCAGCTAGAGCTTATGAGTTAAAACTCCTTCCCCAAGTTAAAAGGAGCATGAAGTAATATTCTTAGAGTTAAAGCTGTGATTAGAAATTATACACCGAAGGCAATGAGCCTAAATAGCCGCCCACTTAGATCCCTGGTTTCATGGCTTTGTTGCTCTTGAGGGGAGAATGAGGTGGGATGTGCAGGACAGCCAGTGGAAAAGCTTGTGTCAAACGCAGTTAATGTATTTATTTAGGACAGGGTCTCGCTGTGCTGTCCTGGTGTCTACGCTAACACAGAACAAGATGGTATGAAGTGCAGCTGGCCCGGAGTGTGCCGGGAGCTCCAGCTCCCAGGAAGTCTGAGACAGGGGCACGGCTTGAGCTCACAAGCTGAAGACCAGCCTGGGAAAATCATGAGACTCTGACTCAAAAAATAATAATACTAATATTGTGGCTGTTTGTGCTCCAAGTTCTAGCAGCAAATCCAAGTAATATGACCGGTGATCAAGATACATTTAGTCAAGGATGAATAAAATAAATAAAGGTTAGTAGTTTAAAGAACTCTTCTTTCCCCCACCAAAAGATATTCAAGGGGCATAAATTCATTTAGAAAAAGATTAATAATTCAGGATTTTGAAATAAACCATCATTGCCACTCAAAACTCTTACCTGTCTTATTTGTTTAGGATGTCAAAGTATATATAAAAACTGCCTTCCTATCTGCTTGATTAAATGAAATCTTAGATAGGAAACATTTTTCTGGGATTTCTCAGTGCTGCTATGGGAAAAGGTGTCCTAACAATAGGTGAACGGATTTTTCCAAAAATGAGAACATAAGGGTCAAAAAGTTCTTGAAAAATAACAGAGCTGTGTCACTGGCTTAACAACTGTTCAAAACTCATAACTGGCCTGCAGGCAGGAAGTCACACCAATGACATGATAAGGTCACATCCTAGACGCGCTTTTCCTGTGTGACTCCAGTGTGACTGAAACTGGCAGCAGTTACGGACATACCGCCCTAAACACGCCTGATCTCTCTGAAATCTCCGCAGTCTGTCCCTTCATCTTGCCACGCATCTATCTCGATTTTTCTGCATCTTTGGCATGGTGTAGCATGCCCAGGGCTGCTGGACAGGGTTCCTTTCATGCCTTCGAAGGGCAAAATATTTATCTTGGCCACATTCTGTAACAATTTTTACGACTTTGAAAATCTCTTGCTCTTGATGGTTCTCAAAAGAAGGCTTGCACACTGACCACGCTGGATGTTGAAGTTCACGTATTCAGTGGACATAAAATAGCACTGACTGTAGGCTTGGAACTCTGCTGGGAACTTGTCACTGTCACCATCTAGCATGGGTCCTTGTGTCAATGATGATGGAAATGAAAACTGGCAGCAGCACAATCATATAGACAAAACCCTTCATTGGAAAGGAGCAAAGGTCCATAGGCTGCCCCAGGAGGAGACTGAGAGGCTGGCTACATTGTGTTTTATGGGTTCTCAAAGAATGTCATTAATTACTCATGTTTTCTCCAAAGGGACAGGGATTCCTGGATGAGATGCTATTTAGTTATTGCAAAGGCAAGAGCTTATACATGGCCCAAAGTTGCTATAAATGTGCTGCATTCCAGTCTAGGTGGAAATTTTATTATGGAAATAGGACCTAGCTCAGTGGCGCCATGGCTGCCTGAAGTGCAAGGTCCTGAGTTCAATTCCCAGTACCCCCAAAAAAAGTTACAATAAAGATATCATGAAGTTTAGGGTCATTTTTTGGTCAGATCTGCGGCATCTGTGTTTGCACCCATCTCATCCCGTTTTTCCACGCATTTCACCTGTTCCTTCAAGGAAGGCAGAGCTTGCTGGCTTAATTAACAGACCGCTTCTCTTTCCTCTCTCAGGCCAGGACTTCCAGTGCTGCCCCGCGCCTCTGCCTGCTGCCCCAGGCTCAGCATCCAGCTGAAGCCCCAGAGCACACCCAGGAGGCCACTGGCTGAGGCCCAGCTGGGGTGGGAGGAGCCCCGGAAAGCTGAGCTCCCCTCCTGCAGGCTGGGCCAGAGGGAGAGCAGCAGGCACAGGTACAGGAGAGAACACACTGGAGTCAGCACAGGACTGTGGGATTTAGCGGGATGGATGAAAAGAGAGAAAGACACAGGTCAGAAGCAATCATGAACCAGAAATTGCACTTATAGAGGTGTAAAGTGTGTACATTTTAACCCAAAAACCTCATACTCTACTCTTCTGCAGTTGAGTTTCCTTTTCACCAGGGTGTAAACCCTCTTTACCAGAAGAGGCTGGTTCCTCCGAAGACCCCTGTAGTTCTGAGGAAGTGCTGCAGGGCCCACCTGCTGATTTCAGAGGAAGCAGTGGGAACCTCCCTGGTAGGTAGATACGTGTCTCTGTGCTGCTCACACAGACCTGGGAGCAGAAAGCCAATGCCATTACCCTCTGGGTTCCCGCAGAGACCGACCTCCACACAGACCTCCGTGCTGAGACCTCCGCAGGTTCCTGTGGGAAAGGACATGGGGCTGGAGGTGCAGCTGGGGCGGGGAGCTCCCCTAGCAAGCACCGGGCCTTCCCTTCAGCACCGGGCACCGAGAGCAGCACAGAGTTCATGGGATTGTCCAGCCCGGGGTTTCTCTACTGCAGCCTCGCTGACACGGGAAGCTGGGCCCAGAGCATTGTCTGCCTGCGCCTGTCTCAGGCACTGTGGCCTGCTGGGCAGCAGCCCTGGCCGCGGCAGAGACGCCAGCAAGCCCAGCAATGACCCTGGACGTTGGGAAATGTCCTGGGAGGGGCACAGTCATACTCCCTGGCCTAGCAGATTTATCCACCAGACAGGCCTGGTGACCAGAGCAAGGCAGACTAGAACAGCTAAGCGTCACATGGCCCCAGGGGACACATAAAGACACATACATAAAATGAAAACTTCACAGGAAACTTCACAGAAGTTCCCAGACCAGACCATGGTTTAAGCGTCACATCAGAGTGACAAAGAAGTTCCTGTCTCCATCCTGGTCCAAACCCACAGCCTTCCTCCTCCTCCTCCTCCTCCTCCTCAGGGGAACAGACCTCCACCCGGGGTCCTGGGAGGACCCAGGCGACTGTCCACACACCCCAGATACTCCGTGCAGAACGTGACGTGCATGCTCAGGTTTTCTGGGACACTTCCACCAGGGCACTGCAGAAGCCCAGACCCTTGAAAAGTTAAAGACTCTTCCATAAGGCCCAATGGGCTACCTCATTTGTGTGTGATTTCACATGTAACCCATTTTGGATACATCAGATACTTTGTTTCCTCTAAAAGCCCCAGAAGACAGAAGTCCCCATTATGTTTATTCCTCTTTCAGTTACACACGGTCATAGGCTATAAAAAACCCAGTTTACAGAAAGAGCATGTAAAAAACTGCGTTCCCATTTTAAATATCATTTAACCAAAATATCATTTAACTCAAAATATGGCACCAGATGAAGCCCACTGCCCGCGGGTGGAACAGGCTTAGACTTTGACCGTTCTCATCCAGGTGTGCTTTTCCACCACGTATTAATGCTTTGGTCCAGAGAGACTAACTCAGCCTTTCAGGGTTCCCATCACATCTACGGGAACACTCCTTGTCCCCTTGGCTGTCCTTGGCTGTGACACAGGTGTCCCTCCTGCCACCAGCAGGTACCCTGACATTTATCTGTGGGCCTGAGGGTTTGCAAGGAGCGCTCCACTGTAGCTGCACAAGTGTTCCGCTCATCCTGAGTGTGACAGGCACATCTCAGTCGGCTTCCAGAAGGACACAGAGGAGCTGCTCAGGGAGAGGAAAACACATTAGATAAGTGGCCTGCTTTACCTGACAATCTTTTTTTGTTGCTGTTTACTTTATGTCTTTCTTTCTTTCTTTCTTTCTTTCTTTCTTTCTTCCTTTCTTTCTTTCTTTCTTTCTTTCTTTCTTTCTTTCTTTCTTTCTTCCTTCCTTCCTTTCTTCCTTTCTTTCTTTCTTTCTTTCTTTCTTTCTTTCTTCTTCTTCTTCTTCTTCTTCTTCTTCTTCTTCTTCTTTTTCTTCTTCTTCCTCTTCCTCCTCCTCCTCCCCTCTTCTTCCTCCTCCTGTTCTTCCTTTCTCTCTCTCTCTCTCTGTAAGTGTGTATTTCTAATACTTGAGATCATATCAAGGGACTTCATATTGAGCTAGATCTCCAGCCCCACCCCCTCCTTTTTTGAAACAGGGTCTCACCAAATTTCTAAATTGCCCAGACAGACCTCCAGCTAGCAATCCTCCTGCCTCAGCCTCCAGAAGTTCTGGGATTGCATGTGTGCACCACCATGCCCAGCTTCTTCATAAACTGACTATAGAGGTGCAACTTGCAGCAGAGCTCACCTAGCGGAGCAGCCTGTGGGAAGACCCCCTGACCAAGCCCTCCTGCGGTCACCCGGTCATCACTGCTCCTGTCAGGGACACAGGGCAGGTCAGCAGAGCAGCACCCATGCCGAGGTGCCCATGTCCTAATCCCTGTGCTGCCTCACAGGGCAGAGCTCTGCAGATGTGGTCCCTGGAAGTGGAATCACAGGCGGGCGAGCACCCTGTTACGCGAGTGGGCTCAGAGCGATGGCTCCCGTGCTTCTCTCCACACTGCTTTTCTGCTCTTTCCGCCCCCCTGAGAATCCCTGTTTCCCCACTATTCTGTGGCCTTCTCGAATGACCGCGGCTACATGTACAACTCAAGTCCTGACTCCGCTGTGGCCCCAGGCTCTTACACACATTTCCAGTCTCTGTCCTGCCCGGCCTCTCAGAGACCTAGGCTGAGCCTCTTCCCTGGCTCTAGCCCTGAGCTTCAGTCACCGGCACCCTCGCACCCACCTCGTCCTGCCGGCCCCCGTGCTGTGTAACTGCCTCGTTTTCCCCTCCACCGCCTATGCCAGCCTGCTTGCCACCCCGAAGCCTGTGTCCACATCTAACTGCCCAGCCAGCCCCAAGCCCTTCACTGCCTCCTCTCACACACGGTGGGCCTGAACTCTCAGGGAGGAGAGGAGCCTTTGGGGGAGGTTTTGAGGTCCTCTATGTGGAGTATCGTGTCATCTGCATATAACGATCATTTAACATCTTGCTTTCCTACCCTTGTTCCACCACTCTGGAATAAGGCATTTGGCAGCTGTCTCCTCGAAACAGTCTTTTTATTTTTGTAGTTTTGAGGTTTGCAAAGCACGGGAGACCCACTGTTGCTTGTGATGTCCTAAGGCCATCTTTTATATTTTCCTGTTTCTTCTCAATGATAGAGATCTCAGCTCTATTTTTTTAGTCCACAGTTTTACTGGGGCTTTTTTCCTGGCCAAACTTACAACATTTTAAATCATTTTCTTGGGCTCTGTGCTCTTGATTTACAATATAAATCTGGCTAAAAGCCCCCAACAATAGCCATGCCACTGCCTCAACATTGGACTGAAATTTCTTTTGTTAGATCAATTAGTCCACCACCCTTAATCTCAGTCTCAGGCAAAGTTTCTGGACATGAGGAAAATGCAGACAAACTTCTTGCCAAGCCGTAACATGCATGAGCTGCGGTCCAACAGCCAGTGCAGTCTTGTCCAGGAGAAACCTCCTGAGCCTGGTCTTTACCAGCAGGATTTTTATCACCACAGGATGTGTTCAGGGTTCTGTCCTCCCCGACCAGGCCTCCAGTGGGTATTAGGGAGACTGATGCTACAGTTTGTATCAGAGCATCCCCCAAAGGTGACTGTGTACCAGCTGCAGCACTACTGGGAGAAGATGGGACCCTGGGGGATGAGGTCACTGGGACCTGTGCCTGAGGGAGATGTGGCAGTGTATGGTGTCTCTTGGGATTATTTACCAGACACAAATGTGTGCTTCACCCCATGGCATCTCACAGCCAGCAAAGCTTGCTGCCAATCTCCAGGGAAGAGGGGCCAGGAGACTATGGATTAGCCATGGCTGTCTAATGGCCAGTTTTTTGTCGAGTGTAAAGTGTGGAATCCCTGAAAGTCAAGGTTGGCTCCTTATGAGACAGGGCAGTAGGGAGAGGAATATTTTCAATGGGAGGGACATTCACAGCACAGTGGAATCTTCATTATCACTGTTCAGAGAACCAATCAGAAAAGTGCTATTCTGGACCAATCAGAACATGTCATTTCAATCCTTCATTTGAATCCAGTGTTGTTTATAAATCCAGGCAAAAGATACTTCTTCTTGATGCCTCATTTGCATGTGGGCACAACCAATCAAAAGACTGCTTCTGATCCTTGATTTACATGTAACAGGCACTGGGCATGGTGGTGATTCCAGCACTCAGGAGATTTGCTTCAAATTCCAGGCCAGCCTGGGCTATATAGTGAGTTCAGGACCAGCCCAAACTACATAATGAGACTGTCTCCAAAGGGGAAGGGGAATATGTGTAACAGGAAGCCAAATCAACTTTCTCATAAAATGGTTTAAGAAGGCATGACCCCAAGTGGGTGTCTGTAGGAGAACTTCCATGTTGGAGAACAGGCTTTGTAAGATTTAAACTGCTGAACAAAAATGAACCTCTGGGCTGGGCCGACTCCCTTCCCTGGGCCCCAGTGGGTGGGTAGGCTGCCCTGAGGAGGTGGAGCAGGGAGGACTGGGTGGTCAAGGATGTGTACTTCTGTGAGCCCCCAGAGGTAGGAGGAAGAGCACGCAATCTGGCAATCTGACTTCTTCAGGTTTCCTTGGGATCCAGCAGATGCCAGAAGGGGGCGGAGAATTGTGGAGAGCAGACTCAGAAGATGCAACATCTGATCAACTAAATAAACTAAATAAACATTATCAATTGTGTGCCAAACAGTGTGAGACCTCTGTGATCTGTAGAATAGTCCTTATAGGACTGTTCTTCAAGATTATGCAATACCAACAACATTTGATCTTACCAGTCATTTGAAAGATCCAGATAGTAGACACAGAAAACAAACTAAAGAATTGAGTGAAGATGAAATCAGGACACTGAAACAGAAAAACACTGATGAAATTTCTGAACAGGAACAGAAACATAGGGGCTTTTTGCATGTGGCTATCCTGTTGCTCCAGTACAGCTATTGAAGGTACAATCCTTTCTCCACTTAATTGCTTTTGCATCTTTGCCAGAAATCAATCGTGTTACATGGGTTTCTATTTTGGGGCTTCATACTGGTGCCTTGGTGGTTTGTGTATCTTGATATCAATGACTTTTTGTGTGATTGGTGTAACTTATGATAAGTTGGGGGACTGGGAATGCTTGGAGCTCTAACTTTTTGTTCCTTATTAAAGTCGTGTAGACTATTTTGGTCTTTTGTATTTCTACAGAAATGTAAGAATCAAAACGTTAATTTTTATGAAAAATGATGTTGCTAGTTTGATAAGGGGTTGTTTTCTGATCTTTATTATTTTCTTCTATTTGTTTTCTGTTTTATTCTCTTTTATTTCTAATTTCTTGAGGAAAGATATGGAGATATTTTATAACTTTCTTCTTTTCTAATAAATGTACTTGGTGTTAAAAATTTTTAAAAAGGAACAGAAACATAAAGAAACAAACAATAGTGACACTCAGAATCCCGGTGCAGAAGCAGTAGGCAATGGACAGGATGGAGACATTTTACCTTGAAGAGAAGGGAAACAAAGAATACTTAAAGTGTCTGTTTGAAATTTTGATTCTTATGGGAAAACAAAGCATACCTTTGGATGGTCATGAGACTAATGAAATTCCAGAAGGTCTCTTTACACCTGGTAACTTTCAAGCATTGCTAGAGCACTGGATAAATCATGGTGATGAGGTCCTGAGAAAGCTTTGAGACCACAGCTGTGGACACATTGTTCTGTTCACAAACACAGCAGAAACAGATGCCAGAGGCTGTGAGAGCTGCATTCGGGAAGAAACCCTCAGGGAAGTGAGAGGCGAGCAAATTCTTTTCCATCCTCACTGGTAATGCGGTGGACATGACAGGAGGAACATTTACCTGTCTTGGTGAGGTTTGCCAATGAATCTGCTAACCTGGGAGAAGAGTCTGTGGGCTTCCTGCCCCATGAAGTTGATGCAGAAATTTTGACTGAAATTTCACACAAACATTCCCCAAGCCGTCTAAGCTCTGCTCCTCTTGTGTCTTAAACATGTGCTCACCAAAACCCGAGCCTGAGGGCGGGGTGTCAGCTGCATTAGGAACAATTGAGGAAGTTTGTTCTTTTTTTCCATCAGTCACCACAACTACTTTTAGAACTTGACAGTGCCATTTCTGTTCTTTTTCAGAACAATGAAGACACGGGTAAAGAACTGAAGGAAATATGTCATGCTCTGTGGACAGATAGGCACGACGCATTTGAAGTTGTAATGGACCTCCTGCAAACACTGGTTTTATGATTAGATGTTATAAATAGTGTCACAATGTTATAAATAGTGATGTTATAAATAGTGACACAGTTAGATGGAATAACTGTATAGCTGGTGAGCACTTGTACTCTGTAGTGCAGTGACAGTTTTGATTTTATTGTTACTATTGTGGTTCTTAAAAATGTCTGATCTTTTACAAGAGCCTTTGGGAAAAATCTCCAGGGGCAAATTTCTGATGTCATCTTTGCAGCTGCTGTACTGCACTCACTGAATGAAGTGGCAGAAAATATTGAAGTTTATTGTGAATTTTGATTTGAGGAAGCCACAAATTTGGCAACCAACTTGATATTCAAATGAAACTCCCTGGGAAATTTCATAGGACTCAGCCAGATAGCCTAGAATCTCAGTTAACCTCTGAGAGTTACTATAAAGAAACCCTGAGTGTCCCAACAGTGGAGCACATTATCCAAGCACAGCATCTCAAAGCTCGTAAGCATTTATCTCTGGTACCCTCAGTCATCGGACAGCTGCACTCAACCATCCTTTGATGACACACACAGAAGTGACTTACCCCATCCTGCACTCTCAGCTGAGCCTCCTGGTTTAAGAATCAAATGGAAGAGGCTGGGGATTTAGCTCAGTAGCATAAGCACCTGCCTGGCAAGCATGAGGTCATGAGTTCAATCCCTGCTACAAAAAAAAAAAAAAAAAATCAAATGGAAGCACAGAGCCTCCATCTACCATTCATGAAGCTCTTTCTATTTGGTGCTTGAGCCGGAATAGTAGGAACTGCCCTTCTGACATCCGTTTCTCCTGATATGTACACCTTGCTGAACGTCCTGAGCATTCATGCTGTGATGAAAGCTGAGAGTCTCAGCGCAGCCTTGAGGAACACTTTGACAGGCAAAGGTCAAGTAGCGTGGCTTTGCTTAACATAGATTTTGATATAAAAGATGCTCTGGATTTAATGGTGAGCCCATAATCAGAGCTTCCTAGGGAGAATTCAGGAAGCTGAATTGCTGAAAATACCCAAGAAACGTTTAAAATAGGTTTTCTCTTATATTTGCTATTTGTAAGAAAAACCAAATGTGGTGTGCAGGCCAGCTAGTCACTGGATAGCTTGGCAGTCATTGATAATCTCCGCGTGCAAGGGCCCCTCTGAACTCTCAGGGTAGCATTGGCAGCGCCATACTTCACTTCAGGGCGACCTCTGCTGGTGGCACTGTGGAATTGTTTTAGTTAAGACATTTTGGACAACACACTTTTTTTTTGAAAAAAATGAATTTGGAGGTGACGTGGGAGAAAGGAATGCATTTTATAAAATGGTATGGTGAAGCCCATCACTGGCCTGTGACGAGTAGGAGTTTCCAGTGTGTGATTAAAAATCCATAACGGACAGTGAAGGGGCTCAGTAGGGAGAAGTCTGCGGGCTCACCAGCTCTCAGGGGAGATTTTGTCTGTATGAAGTGACGTCTGAGTGGAAAAGCCACTGGATTCCACACCTGGCTGCTGCCGGGCGTGCTCCTCCGCTGAACCCACAGCTTCACGAACAGCTCGGCCGGGGAAAGCTGAGCGCTTCTGCGCGGACCAGATGGAACCAGCAGCCTCACCCGGGCAACCGACTTGTCTGTTTTCTTCTGTCTTTTTCCATGACTCTTCTGCCTCGTCTTGATTTAGAAGCAAAACCTAGAAAACCTACAAAATGAGTGTGTTGTAGTCTATCTAGAAATAATACAGAAACTATTGCTGTTATTTTTGCTGAAGGGAATTTTGTATAGTTTATTTCAATCTAAACAAAATGTGAATTTTTTCAAAGGAACCTCCAGCTGTGTTGGAAAAGCTCCTTTTCCCAGGGCTCTGAGGTCCACACCACAGTGGTGGCAACCGAGGACACGGGCTGCTGACACCCTCTGTTCCAGAGCAGCAGAGCTGCCCGCCTTGCAGGTCAGACGGTTCTGTTAACCGGCATAATTTATGGCTTTTGTTCTGACTTCCGAGGTTTTTACCTCCAATGTGCCCTCCTCTTCCTGCACCCAGAAATCTGTAAATCCCCAATAAATACAGCGATCTGGAAGAGTTCTTGTCTTTACTCCCAGAGAGTCTCTCCCTGAGAGAGTTCCGCCCTTCCTGGACTCCCCACAAGCCTATTTCTTTGTTTCTCTTTAAGAATTTACTGCACACTCATGTTAGGAGTTGGGGGCCTGGTTAGTTGACAGCATTTAATGATGCCTTCTTCACACACAGAGTAAGCGCCTCTCCCTCTCCGTGAGCCCTTTCAGGCCGCTCTCACTCCGTGGACCTCTCCTCTTTTCTCTCTTCCATACATGCACTTTGCCGCCTTCTCTGTGCGGCGTCTCCAGTCCATTGCTGCGGACACCAGACGCCTGGAACAAAGCCCCTGGGTCTCCCCACCTGGGAACACGCA
>PVLA01018972.1:0-13295 GCA_004027455.1 Hydrochoerus hydrochaeris
TAATCTGTTCCATTGTTTCTCAGGTGTATTTCTTTGCCAGTGCCATGCTGATTTTATCACTGTGGCTTTATATTACTGTTTCGAGTCAGGAATTGAGATGCCTCCTGCCTTGCTTTTGTTTCCCAGAATTGCCTTTGATGTTTCAGGTTTCTTTTGTTTCCAAATGAATTTTTGGTGTGTTTTCTATAGATTTGTGAGCTATGTCAATACTATGTTGATTTGGATTGTGTTAAATCTCTATAACACTTTGGGGGGAGTATGGCCATTTTCATAATGTTTCTTCCAAGCCAAGAGCAAGGAATATCCTTCCATTTTCTAATGTCCTCTTCAATCTCCTTTTTCAATGTAGTATAATTTTAAGCATATAGGTCTTTTACATTTATAGTTAGATAGTTTCCTAAGTATTTCATTTATTAGATGTTATTGTAAAGGGTGATATTTCCATAATTTCTCTCTCAGTGAGTTTTTTGTGTACAGGAATAATATGGATTTTGTGCACTGACTTTGTATCTAGCTACACTGCCAAACTTGTTTGTTACCTGTAGTATTCTTGTAGTGGAGTTTTTTGGATCTTCTATATAGAGTATCATCTCATCTGCAAATAGTGATAATTTAACTTCTTCCTTTCCTATTTTTATTCCTTTTATTTCTCTCTCTTGTCTGATTGCCCTGGATAGTGTTTCCAGAACTATGTTGAAAAGGAGTGGTGATAGTGGACATCCTTGTCTTGCTCCTGAGTTTAAAGTGAAAGCTTTCAGTTTTTGCCCATTTAGTATAATGTTGGCTGTTGGTTTGTCATAGATGGCCTTTATAAGGTTGAGGTAGACACCACATATTCTAAGGTTCTGAAGTGTTTTTATCATGCACATGTGCTGGACTTTATCAAAATATTTTTCTGCATCTACTGAGAAGACCATGTGGTTTTTGTTTTGGGCTCTGTTGATGTGGTGTATTACAGTTTCTGATTTATGTATTTTAAACCATCCCTGCATTCCTGGAATGAACCCCACTTGCTCATGTTGTACAATCTTCTTGATGATTTTCTGCATTGTATTTACCAGTATTTTATTGAGAACCTTTGCCTCAATATTCATTAGTGAGATTGGCCTATAGTTCACTTTTTTGCTTGGATCTTTCTCTGGTTTTGGCATCAGAGTAATACTTGCTTCCAGGAATGATTTAGGGAGGATTGCTTTATTCTCAATTTCATTTCAGAATTTAAGGTGTATTGGTA
Organism: Hydrochoerus hydrochaeris; assembly: GCA_004027455.1. NCBI lineage: Eukaryota > Metazoa > Chordata > Mammalia > Rodentia > Hydrochaeridae > Hydrochoerus > Hydrochoerus hydrochaeris. The sequence continues at coordinate 1,235 of PVLA01018972.1, forward strand.
TCAAATGTTCTCTAAACTCCTTTCAGAATTCAGCTGTGAATCCATCAGGACCTGTGCTTTTCTTTGTTGGTAAATATTTTTATTAAGTTTTCAAATTCAATAAGTGATACTGGGCTGTGTAAAATTGCTATATTGTGTAAATAAGTGTAACTGGGTTGTTTAAAAAGCTCTTGGTTGAGCTTTGGTAGTTCATATGTTTCTAGAAATCTGCCCATTTCCTCTGTGTTTTCTATCCTATGTGCGTAGAGGTTTTCAAAGTAGGTATTCATGATCTTTTGAATTTCCATGGGATCTGTAGTAATTTCTCACTTTTCAGTTCTTTTTTAAAAAATTTTATTTAAAGAGGAAAAAAGAACAGAAAAAGGGGTAGAAAACATACCGAATTTCAGAAAAAAAGTAATAAGAAATCACTAGTTGATAAATTACATATTGTCTTCTTAGACATAGTTGTTCAAGTTACAAACTTAAAGCACATAGGTTGGACGTTCAAACAGTGATGATGCAAAAAGTTCAATGATCCAATAACAACTTAACAACATGGTTATCAATCCTACACACTTAAACATAAATGCAGTTATATCCTTTAGAGCAATTTCTCTTCCTCTTTTTACTTTTTAAAAAATTTTTTTATTTAAAGAGGAAAAAAGCATGTAATTGTAGAGGTAATGCAGAATTTCAAAACAAGATAAACACTAAGAAATCAGTAGTCGACAAATTACATATTGTCCTCTTAGAAATAGTTGTTCAAGTTACAAAATTAAAGCATACAAAGTAGATATTCAAACAGTAAGAGTTTAAACAGCTACACATGCATGAATTTCTACATGTATTTCTATCCTTTCTGTATTAGAGGAAAAAACACAACATAGACAAACAAAACAAATTCCTATAAAAATATGCCACCAAATAGTTGTACAAAACCACAGTACAAAGTGATCTATAATGATTACTGTGTTGTTTCTTATTATCTTCAATAGAATTGTCTATATTATCAGGCATGATTGAATATAGCAGTATAATTGAATATAACAGTACATAACAATATTAGTAAAAAACAAAACATTGTGGACAGTATAAAACTACAAAGGCAGGTAATAATCAAACCAGAGTGGATATTCTAGTGAATCTTGTCATCTTAAGTGCAGTTGCCTATACTCTCAGACTTGTTACTATCAATTGTAACAGCTTTGAATAAAATCTATCAATAGAAAACAGTGATGTAGCACACCAGAATCAATTACAATCATTCATGGTAAAACAGTGTAGCTTTTATAGAGCTTTAGATTAAGTTAATAGGAAATTAAAGATGATTACTGTACAATATCCCATTATTTTGGGGATTACAGTCTGTGTCCTCAAATCTAGTACAGGTAGAAGACTGGAAAAGAATATAATACATCTAAGCAGAGTAGTGTAAGTAATGTGGGTTTTAAATTCTGGTGCAGTATTAACAATATAGTGTATCAAGGCCATCTATGTTAGGGTTTCTAGTTTTCCTTCTCAGCCTCATTTCTAATATGCTTTTTTCCTGCTTTTGTTTGTCTAGTTTTCTCCTTTATTCTACTGCCTGCCCTACCCAATGAGGCCTTTCTGCCACTGTTCCTAAAATGCTGGTATTTCTCTCGCTCTCTCATGTCCTTCAGTATTCTCTGCATGGTTGGATTACTGGTCACAAACTCACCCAGTTCTTCTTTGTGATGGAAGCATCTTGTTTCTCCATTAATTTATAGTGACAGTTTTGCAGGGTACATCAATCTGGGCTGGAGGTTATTTTCTTTCTGGGCTTGGAATACTGCACTCCAAGCTCCTCTTAATCTGATGGTCTGTGTTGAGAAGTCAGCCATGATTCTGATGGGCTTACATTTATAGGTAATCTGTTTCTTTTCTCTGATGGCTTTTAATATTCTGTTTTTATATTTAATTTCTGGTATCTTGGTTATTATATGTCTGGGAGTAGATCTGTTTTGGTTGTAGGTTGCTGGTGTTCTGTATGCCTCACACAACTGAACGTCATTTTGCTTGGGAAGTTTAATTATTTCCTTGAATAGCCTTTGTAATTCAACTCTATGTATTCCTCCTTCTACATTCACATTTCTTATTCTTAAATTGTATATTCTCTTGTCATCTTCTAGGCTTTGTATTGTTACTGCCGTTACCTTGTTATTTTTAAAAGATCTTTCCTTTCATGATCACACATGGCAAACTTGTCTTCAAGTTTTGATAGTCTATCCTTAGTTTCTTTTAAGGTGTTTTGCCAGGTTTCAATGGAGTTTTTAATTTCCTGATAGTCTCTTTGAATCTGCTTCATGTGTTCTATATTTTCTTTATATTCTTTATCAAATGTTTCTCTCCTTTTTTGTATTCCTCCTATCTTGTGTCTGTATCTTCCTGAGAGATGTTTCCTGAGAGCATTTCTTTTATTACTCTACTCATATCTTGCTTTACATGATTTAATATTTCAGTTTTGAGCTCATCTACAAGGTCCCAAAGGTATCTCTTAATGTCCATTGAAGCCATTTCTGATGTTGTGTGCTTGCCGCCTTCAGTCGCCCTTTTTTTCCCCTCTCCTGGATAAGGGCTGTTAGGGTTCTGCACTGGGGGCCTCCTCCTGCCTCTCTCTCCTGTCATGTCCCTGGCTTTCTCCACACAGGTTACAGTGCAGGTCCCAGCCCCTTCTGTGTTGGCCACATTTCCTCCAAAGCATGCTGGCAAAGGACCTCTGCCCTCTCCTGACTGTTCTTGTCACTTCGGTGTAAGCAGTGGCTGCATATGCCTGCCCCACCCCACTGGGCCAGCCAAACTTGAGCGGCCTTCACCAGGTTAGTGTGTGCTAGACACAGGGAATCGATTTGGGATGGCTCATTGGGTCCCAGGCAGGGGTGCAGCCCAGTCCAAGCAAATTGCCTGAATATGCTCTGGGGAGGGAGCAACCAACTGAAATCACTGTCGCTCCCAGTTCAGGCTCCTCCTGACCAATTCCAACAAGTTGTCCATTTGGTTATACCCTTCCTGTGTGGGGGGGTCTCATTCCCAGTACTGACCATAGATTAATGAAGGTCTCTTCAGCAGCTTCGCTTTCTGTTGGGCTCACCAACCCCTGACTTCAGTGCTGCTGTGAGTGGTGGCAAGAAAGAGTTTGGGCAGCTCTGCCAGCTGGGGTGGATTCAAGCTTGTGCAAAATCAGGCCAGCACAAACTTGGCAGGTCCCACAAAATTTCTGTGTTCTGTAATTTTTAGCTGTTCCAGTTGTAGTCCCAAAGTATTTGATGAGCTTTTTTACTTTTTAATTTATTCCTGTGTCAAGAGGATCCATCTCCCTCTGTGTGGGTCTCTCCAGGGTGTTTTATTCTGGCAAATGAGTTGTTTCTCCCAGGATGCTTTTCAGTTAGTTTCTCACTGGTTGGCCATCTTGACTTCACCTTTTGAGATGTTATTGTGTGAATTTGGGTTTTTATCTTCTTTCTCTTGATAACGTTAGGTAGGGGTTTGTCAATTTTGTTTATTCTCTCAAAAAACCAGCTTTTTGATTCATTAAATCTTTCTGTTGTTTTTTAGTTACAATTGCATTGATTTCTGCTCTAATTTTTACAATTTCCTCAATTCTATGAGAATTGTGTTTAGGTTGCTCTTCTTTTTCTATAAGCTTGAGATGGAGCATTATGTTGTTTATTTGTGCTCTTGATATGACAATTTATTCCTATATATTTACCTCTTAAGACTACTTTCATTGCATCCAACAGATTTTAGTATGTTGTTTCTGTATTTTCATTAAATTGTAGGTATTTCTTCATTTCTTCTTTAATTTCATCTTTTGACCACTGGTTTTTCAAAAGGTTGTTATTTAATTTCCATGTATTTATGCAGATTTTGCAACTTCTTTTTCATCGCACTATGGTCAGATACAATGCATGGGATGATTTCAATACCTTGGCATTTACTTAAGAATGTTTTATGGGATAATATATGGTCTATTTTGAAAAATGTGCTGTGTGCAGCTGAGAACACTGTGTAAAGAATTCATTTTTTAAAAAATGGTATAAAAACGATGATACAGAATTTCAAACCAAATAATTTAAGAGTAAAATTGGTTATTATATTACATATTGTTATCTTCAAAGTAGTTTTTCACATTATAAGATATAGGCCTTAAAAATGATCAAGCAATCAGACAATGAAAACACAAACCATTCTTTTTGATAAACAGTTATCTATTATATATACATATAATCTTTATGTGTATATATATATAATCAATACATATGATCCCAGTTATTCTTTCCTTTGAGCAGTGTCTTTACCATTCATTTTCACAGTATCTATTTTACATTTTGGGTATGATTTACTCTATCAGTTTTTTACACTAAGGAAACAATATGATATTTACACATGCGAGTATGATTTATTTCACTTATGAGTATGGTGTCAAGTTGCATCTATTCACCTATAAAAGCCTCAAGTGTATCATTCTTTATAGCTGAGCAATATTCTATTTTATAAAAATACCATGTGTTTCTATCCATTCCATGGTTGATGGGCATTTGGGTTGTTTCCAAATCTTAGCTATTACAATTTGTGTTGTTATGAACATGGGTGCAAATACATCACTGTGGTATGATGTTTTCAATTGTTCTGGGAAAGTTCCCCAAATGGGAACTGCTGGATCAAACGGGACTGCCAATCCTAGTTTTGTGAGGAATCTCTACACTGATTTCCATGGGGGTTATATAAGTCTACTTTCCCCCCAAAAGTGGAGAAGTGTTCTTTTTTTTCCAACAGCCCCACCAGCATTTATTATTGTTTGATTTCTTGATGACAGCCATTCTTTCTGGAATGAGATAGGATCTTAGTGTTGCATTAATTTGTATTTCTCAAATGACCAGTCATATGGACATAGTTTCTTGTATTTACTTGTCATTTGTATTTATTCATCTGAGAAATGTGTGTTCATCTTAGATGCCCATTAATTTATTTTGAAGGAGAAATTTTTCTCAAAAATCCCAAAATATTTTGAGTTGCACAGAAGCACAATCTTTCCAAGAGATATTTAAGTCAATTTTTCATGTCTTGTGAACATTAAACAGCTGAGGGTAGTTAGATAGAAATCATCCTGCATTCATATGAAAAGTTAAGCAAATACTAGAGTCAGAGAAGCACTATTTCCACCTTTCCAAAGATCTAAACAGGAGCACTACGGATGCCAGTCACACGAATACTGCAGTCAGCAGAGGCAGAGATAATCAGGAAATGGACACCCTGCTCCCACATCTGCAGTGAAGTTATCTGGTCCTCATGAGGTTGGAAGGCTCTTATCAGAGTTGGAGTCTGTGTGATTTTTTTCTTACTTGATTCAATGCAATATTTCTGAAAGAAAAGAAATATCAAAACTCAAAATTTCAAAGGATTATAATGTATTTTGATTTTTAAAACCTTATGTATATATTTTAAATGTACTTTTGGAAACAGTAAGCTTTATTCCACATGTAAAAAAAGTCATGATACCATGTTCAAAAAAATGGTATTAGTATTTTTTTAAAGTTTCTAAATGGTTTAACAGATTTGGGAAGTAGAAAGAAAATAACTGGAGGGAAAGGTAGAAAAAGAAAAACAAATGTCAAAGTCATTGTTCAATAAATATAAGCTGTAAAATATAAAAGTAGTTATAGGACCAGGGATTTAGGTCAGCGGCCTAAATGCCTGCTTCACAAGTGCAAGGTCATGAGTTCAATCCCTGGTACAAAAAAAAAAAATTAAATAAGTAAAATAAAAGTAGTTTCATGTAAATAATTTTATGTCATTTGACAAATTAGCAGGTAATCAGTAACATAACAACAGGTGTAATGGTGCAATGATGATTAAGAAATGAAAGCCAATTAATCAAGTGTGAAGGAGTTTTATTGCCAAGCCTGGCGACGCAGTCTCTGTTGATGGATTTCGAGACTGTTTGACTAACAACTAAGGGTGGTTACCTTTCTAGTGTGTATGGGGCGGATGAGACTAGCAATGATTGATGAATTCTGGGTGGTAAGAACATGGGGCGAAAGTTGGTTTGTCATTGAGGGTGGCAAGCACAGCATCAGTTCGGAGAAAAGGAAACTTATCTTATGAAACATAAACTTAAGTAGGAAACAGAAAATTAATTTTAAAATGGCACATACAGAACAAGATGGTGGCACATTTGGTTAGTCAATGGTCTGAGCATTACATTCCCCTCTGATGTTGTGACTTGAGCCAAATCCTTGGCTCATTTAGCGAGGGAGGAGCTCATATTGAGTCCTCAGGACCAGTAGCCGAGTACTCTGCATCTGCTCAGGGATGAAGATGCGTAAGCGATTTATGATACAGGGTTCTATATTGGCGACTAAAAGGAGCATACATAAAGGCCCTAACAAGGGAAGGAGGTAAGGAAGAATGCCATTTCAAGCACTCCAAAAGGGGTTATCATATAATTGTTTTTTTTTTCTTTTGATTAGGTCATCTTGTAAATTTTTAATCTTATCTTTAACAATACCAGATTTGTTCGCATAGAAACAGCATCTCTCTTGTAACGCTAAACAAATGTTTCCTTGGTCTGCAGTAAGTAAGTTAAGGCCTCTTCTGTTCTGTAGAACTACTTCAGCTAAAGAATCTATTTGGTCCTGGAGATCCTGAATGGTGCTAGACAGAGCTTGAATATCATTTATTAACTGATTTGACAACTTCACATATGAGTGGATAGATATGCCTAATCCAATTCAGCTGGCTAGCATGCCCATGAGTCCCAGTCCAACTACTAGAGGAATTAATGTGGTGTCTCTCTTTAGTTGACTTGAGATAAAGTTGAGGCTGGGGACTGGGACTGGTTCATTACCAGGTATTATGTCTATGTCTGGTAGTAGTACAGCTGATGCACAAACCCCTGACCAGTTAGCTGGTAGGGTGGTGTAGGCCAAATTTCCCCCACAGACAAATACCTTTCCTTCTCCCAAGCAAGGGTGTGGAAACTGGTTCCAGTTTGTGACTGTGTTACCTGGGCTTTTACAAAAAGAGAGAGTCTCTGTATCCACTGAAGTCTTAGAATTATAGGGCACTCCCTGGATGCATGTTACCCCTTTTTCACAATGGACAGGCTGTATTTTAAGGGGAATATTTAATTTACAACTGGTATCAGCATTTTGTGCTACTGTTAGGTTTGTGGGTAGGGAAAGGGGCCTATGGGTTCCCTGGGCTAGGCATAACCAGCAGTTACTTGCTAGATTGGGATTTGTCAGGTTTAGGACTCTATGGGTGGTTTGAAGTCCTGAGTCTGAGTGTTTAAACTTACTTCCTTGGGTCTAGGCAAACCTAGAGGATGGTAAAGAATATTATGTGTGAGCTCCTCAATCCATTTTTTAATTAGTTGTTCTCTAGCCATGTTTTGGGGTCCTCCCTCATCTGATACGTGAAGGGGTGCTTTTTTATTCCAACAAACATTGTGACCCCAGGTTCCATTACATCCAGCAATAGCATATTTGTTGGATGGTCCCAAAATATGGGGCTGTATGTCCCAATCCCTTCCCATGGTACCCCTGCAAGTTAATTTGAGGATAGCTGTAAAGTAAGTCTTGCCACCAGCTGAGCACTCTTGCACCTCATCATAACAGCTTGAGTGCATGGCTTCCTGGAAAGTGGTATATAGGCTTGTTGGCACACATCCAACTCTGAGAAGACCCCATTATTCTTCTTTGGATTTGAAGGTAGGCCATTTTTTTCCACATTCTACACTCTGGGTATATGAGCCAGTGAATTGAACCGAGACAAAGTGCCCCCTTTGCAGTCACAAGGGTTTTTTCATAAGCTACCCTTAGGGACACCCTAGGTTCACCCAGTGGCCCAAAACCTCCCCATGCTTGCAACAACAGGTCTAAGGAAACAACCACAACTAGAGGATTCATTGTAGGAGGGCTTAAGCATTACTCTTGGTTAATTTTATCTTTAGGGGTTTACCAGTCTGTTGCACAGTGCATTTATCTCAGGATTTTTCTCCTGTGGCATTGACCTGTTTACGTGAGAGTGGTGGATCCAGGCAGTCTTTCCAGCTACCTTAACCACTGTTGGCATGCTGAGTACCACAATGAAAGGTCCTTCCCAGCGGGGCTCAAGGGACTCTTGATGGTGTCGTCAAATCAGAATCAATGCCCCGGGATCGATGGATGGGTGGAGATGAGTCTCCTCAGAAGGGGTTGGGTGCTCCTGTCTGAACAGCTGATGGATGGAAGTCAATATGGGTTGAAGTGTCTGCAGGGACTTAATAAGATCTTGGTTAGTGAGTTCAGCTAACTTGTTTTCTGAGAGCCTAGGAATTAAGGGAAGTGGGCGCCCATAAAGGGCTTTGGAAGGGGGTTATACCAGCCATATAGGGGGTACAGTGAGCTCTTAAGAGGGCAAAGGGAAGGAGTCTAACCCAATTATCGCCAGTTTGCAGAATCAACTTAGCAAGTGTTTCCTTTAGGGTCTGGTTTATTCTGGGCAAGCTTTTGGGTAACTTGAGCTATGAAAGCTGGGCCATTGTCAGACCCCATAGATGAGGGCAAGCCAAATTGAGGGATTGACTACCACTAAGGCTGACTTGGACTTGGTAGGATATGCCTCTACCCAGCCAGTGAAGGTATCAACTAACACAAGTAAGTATCAATGTCCCTGGAGGCCAGGCTTTTTCATCTCAGTGAAGTCAATTTCCCAATGTTCTCCTGGAGTAGTTCCCTTGTATCTGATAGTTTCCAAGTCTTGATGCCTCTTTGGGTTAACCTGTTGACATTGTGGGCATCTGGAGCTGATGGATGTCTTCAACTTGGTCAGGTGGGGAGTGAAAAATCTGTTTCTCAGCCAGCTTTGTTCCCCCTAAATGAGTAGACTGGTGGGTCTGGTGGATCAGTTCTTGCCCTAAAGTTTTGGGCAGTTTTTCGGGTAATTGGAACCATCTTCCAGAGAGGTTAGCTTTTGCTTTTAATTAGGTGGCCAAATGACGGTTCTTTTGGGTATAGATGAGTTCTGGTAAGGTCGGAGGAATCAGCAATAAAGCCGCTGCATCCTCAGTGGTCCCCTCTGATGTAGTGGCTATTTTTAATCTTTGATCCTGCTGAGGTTAGGAGACCTCTTTCCTGATATATGGCCCCTTGGACATGGACAGTGGCAAAGGCATACCTGCTGTCCTTATAGATGTTTGCCTTTTTCCTGGTTGCTATCTTTAATGCTTCAGTTAAGGCAATGAGTTCTGCCCGCTGAGCTGAGGTCCCAGGGTCTAACCTTTTGGCCCAAAGTACCTTAGTCTCAGTGGTCACCACTGCTCCCACCACTTGCTTACCTTCCCAGATGAAACTACTTCCATCAGTAAAGTTGTTCAGAGCACTCAAAGGAAGGTCAGACAGATCAGCTCAAAGGTTTTGTTGTCCCTCAATGAGATCAGTGCCTTGATGGAGGGGAACTGTAGAGTCATCATCAGGCATAAGAGTGGCAGTGTTTAAGGCTGAGGATGTTTTGAACACTGCTGAGTCTGGATCTAGGAGCAGGGCTTGGTAATGTAGGATCCTGGCATTGGAGAGCCACTTTTCTGGTGGGGCCTTGATAAGAGTCTCGAGGCAGTGAGAGGTTACTATGGTGAGTCTTTGTCCAAATGTGAGCTTTCTGGATTCCTTTAAGAGTAAGGTCACTGCTGCCAGAATTCTGAGACAAGGTGGCCATCCTCCAGCTACAGGGTCAAGCTTCTTTGAGAGGTAAGCTATAGGTCATTGCCAGGGTCCTAGTTCTTGTGTTAAGACCCCTTTGGCAACACCTCGTTGCTCACTAACATATAAGGTGAAGGGTTTGGTCACGTTTGGGAATCCCAAGGCTGGAGCCTTGGTTAAGGCTTGCTTAAGTTGGCAGAAGGCCTCATCACAATAGTCCATTCCAGGGGTCTTTGGGTATCTCCCTTCAGGGAATTATGTAGGGGTTTTGCAATATGGCCTGGACTCTCTGGTCAAATAGGGCCCTATGCCTTCATGTAACCTCTAGCCCCAATAGGTTACAGTACCCTGGCATAATTGTGCCTTTTTAGCTGAGACTCTTTACCCCAGCTGACCCAAAGTCATCAGCAGCTGCTTGGTGGCCTTTAAGCACAGTTCATGAGTAGGGGAGGCTATCAGCAAATCATCCACATACTGTAAGAGTGTGACCTCTGGGTGGTACTCCCTGAATCCCAGTAGGTCCCTAGCTAGTGCTTCATCAAACAGGGTGGGGGCATTCTTGAACCCTTGTGGCAATTGAGTCCACGTTAACTGTTCAGTGACCCCCAAATCAGGATTTGTCCATTCAAAAGCAAAGATAGGTTGACTTACCGGAGCAATCGGCAAGGTAAAGAAGGCATCTTTGAGATCCAGCACTGAATACCAAGTGTAGTCTGGATTAAGTAGGCTCAGCAAGGTGTAAGGGTTAGGAACAGTAGGATGTGAGGTCACCACTTGCCTGTTGACTTCCCGTAGATCTTGTACTGGGCAATAGTCTGGGGTGCCTGGTTTCTGTACTGGAAGCAAGGGTGTATTCCAGGGAGAAACACAAGGAACCAAGATGCCATTTTTTTTGTCTCTGAATGTGAGTCTTAATTCCTTTTCGGGTGGGGAGGCTGATGGGGTATTTTTGCAGTCTGATGGTGGTAGCCTGTGGCAATAGTTTTATAACCAAAGGTACCTGGTTTACAGCCAGCCTAGGAGGATTATTTTTGGCCCAGACCTCGGGAACAGCTTTTTGCCATTGAGCTAGCAACTCATTATTGATTGAGACTGGGTCTTTGTCTTCTATTAAGAGATGTCCTTTGCCCTCTGGGTAGAGGGCCATTACCAAAATAGCCTTTCCTATGCGTGACTCTGTGCCCAATTTTAATCTGGGTTTATCAGTCTGGAGCAGGTCTCTCCCTAAAAGTGGATCTGGGCATTCAGGGACCCATGGAAATTCATGGTAAGTTACTTTGTGGCCTGGGTGGGCCAAACTAGCAACCATTTCCTCTGCCAATTGCCTTACCTCAGTTACTCTTGACAAATTAGTAGGCTTTTTGCAGCCACTCGAATTGCATCTAGAAGCCTCTGGTGATATTGTTTTAGAGCCTCCTTGCCTTTATCGGTGTTGGGATCGTGTACCAGGCAAGAGGAAGGAAAAACATGCTCTATTTTCTGGAGGTCAGCCATAGGCGTGCCATCTGGATCTCGGATGCCCTCTTTACCCAGGGCGAGGACATGTAAACATTTCTCTGCAGTGAAAAGGACTTGGAGTATCTGCTGGCAGTCATCCCAAGTGAGACGATGAGTGGAAAAAAACAAACTCTAGGAAATTTATCAGACTATCTGGGTCCTTAGAGAAAGGAGGGTTTTGGTTTTTCCAATTGTAGAGATCAGAGGTGGAAAAAGGGGAGTAAACAAACATAGAGCCTCCACCTTGCACTGGTACCTCTCGCAGGGGGCAGAGGGAAACAGCTTCAGAAAGGGCTCTCAGTTGGGTTTCTACTTGGGGGCGGCTGCATGTGCAGATGGGACTGGGTGGAGGGGAGGAGGAAGTGGAAGGTCACTGCTGGACATTCCTGTGTGACAAAAATCATTAATCTCCCTTTATATACATTTTCCCCATAGCCAGTGGCATGTCTTTTGAACTCCTTGAAATGGTCAAGAACCAGAGCCAAGGGGGTAGGCAGCTCCTTGGTGCCAGTCTGCCATGATTTTCCTAAAGGCAATTGTTAAGTAACGGAGACTTAACGATAACTGACAAATAACATAAGACAATAGACACAACAGACACAAACAACACAAATGACAGACTGCAGTCAAAAGAAAAACTCCTCACTCAACTGCAAGTTTTTGGTTACAAGATTTAGTTCAACCAGAAGGCTCAAAAACAAATGGAGTGGTTCAGGGCAGCGAGGCAGAACACAAATACAAAGCCAAGTGGGCTGTCAGCCCAAACTGATTGTTCTGGCCTTACACACCCGATCCAACTCCCAAATTGAGGGCGTCCCCTCTCCAAATCAAAGGCTTCCCCTCTCCAAATAGAACCTAGGTATGGCACGCCATCAAAACCCTCT
>PVLA01018973.1:0-13278 GCA_004027455.1 Hydrochoerus hydrochaeris
TTAGGTCCAAAATGATGTAAAAGTCACATTGAAAATATATGTCACATATGTCATAAATGTCACATTGCTTGGCCCACTAACCCCAGTTCCTTTAAGCTATGGAAGCACATTGCTATTTCTCTGATGGGTAACATTCTCTCTTGATTTTTAAGATTGTCCTCTGGATTGCTTATATGTCATATATGTCACAAATATCACTTATGTGATTAGTGTCATAGCTGTCATAAACATCTTACATGACATAATTGGCACATATATGTCACACGTGTCACATGTGAAATTTTTATGTCATAGATAGTTCATATATGTCACATATATGTCACATGCATGCCCCAAAAGACATAAATGCCACAAATGACATAAAGGTGTGTTCTGTCACAAATGACCTTAATGTCACAAAGACCATATATGTCACATATGTCTTGAAAGTCACTTATGTAACCTTTGTGATATATACCAAACACGTCATGTGTCACCAATTTCCCCCTTCCTCCAGAGGCACCTCCCCTACCCCCTCCTCAGGCGTCCCGCTTCTTTCATTTTGGGCCTGCCGCAAGAATCATGCTGGAACAAGATATGGTGCACTTTAAATTGGCTTTTCTTTATTTTCTGTTGTGCTTCATCAAACAAAGCCAGGTTTAAGCTCACTTTTGTTCTTTGCTCATACCCTTGGCAAGTGGGCTTGCTGTTTTGATTTGTCCTCAAACCACTCCAGCCAAGAAAATAATAAAAAATAATAAAGTACACAGAAACAAATAAGGAAAGAATAGATATTGTGCCTTATCCACACTTGGGTGAGTCATGTTAAAAATTCCTTTCAATTTCAACGTTCATGTTCTGGCTGGGCATTTAGCTAATGGGCCTAAAGGCCAGCCTGATTAGTGCTCATTCCTCATTTCCAACACATCATTAGAAAGAGAAAAAAAAGAATCAGTGTTCAGGGCCTGGGACATCCTCCAGAGACATAGACTCTTGCTGGCCAAATCATCTTGCTTTTCCTTGCCCATACTATACCAAAGCAAGGCACAACAATGCCAGACACAGCAAAGCAAAGGCATGCAAACCAACCCTAAGAGGTGTTGGCCATTCTGGGATGTGCTGAGTCATACTCAATCAGGACGCTGAAAGAACAGGACCACCGAGACATTGAGGACTGTGTGGGCTCCATGGTGACTTCAAAGCCAGTCTGGACTGCATCACAGGGAAAGACCTCGCCATCCCCAAGCAAAATACCCTCTCCTTGAATCAAGCAACACTTCATTAGGATCCTGGCCTTTTCATTTTCTTTGGAGTCTTTGAGAGACATGGTCTCGTCATGCCATTCAGGCTGGTCCTTGCTTCACTTTTGAGCCTAGGCAGGTCTACAAGTTGCAAGTATCCTCCTTCCAGAGATTCCTGAGGGCCTGGCATTCATTATAGGAACCAACACATGTGGCAAATCCCAGATATTCTAAATAGGTAGTGAGCACTGTGGGAAACTGTAGAAGAGCTACTGACACACTCAGGCTTCTGTTTACTGCCTGTTTGCTAGGTGAGTTCCATCCCCCATGGCATCCCAATATCACCCATAGACCTGAGCAATTAAGTTCCTCATCTTACTGGTTGACTCTAGTTTTCTCCCTCATGCCATGCCATGCCATGCTTAAAAGTTACCATTTTTTCCAAACCTCTACTCCCCACCCAGCTCCAAAGGCAGGTCCAGGGCCATGACAATCTAAAAACTTGGATGTCTATTAGAAAATTAGATGCAAGCAGGTTACTATCTTAAAATGCATTCATCAATGCTTTTGCACTCTCCTTTTACCTAAAGGAAAAAAAATATGTCAAAAAGTGTAGAGATAATTGACCATTTAAGAAAAAAATGAAACCTTAGAATTCATGAGTTGGGGGCCAGACGTTGCTCAGACTTATGACAGTCAGATTCGTAAGTCTGATGTCATAATTTGGATCCCTGCTAACAACAAGAACAACAACCACCACCACAACAACAACTACAACATCACTGGTTCCTAAATTACAGATTGATCTCTTTGAAATAGCTGTTCAGGTTACATCATTGAAGAATCAAAAGTGGATAGGGATTGAAACATGGTTTGTGGAAATGAATTTCCTCAATGATTGAAGGAAAGCTTAAAGAGGGCCCTCTTCATTCTTTTTCATATCTGAGGGATATTATATTGGATAAGCATGCCAAAACTTTTTCATATACTCGGAGATGGATGGGCATTAGGCTTGGCTCTAAGATGTGGCTCTGCCTCATTTTGCTGCAAAGAGGATAAAGAAAAAAAACAAATTTTGATTTTATACATTGATCACTTTGACCTGATCTTTAACATTTGGGGAACTGTAGGGAGGAAAGCAATATGACAGAAGTTCTTTTAAGGAGCTGAATATGTTACAGTCAAGACCACTTGGCTGCCTTGGCATGGCACCTGCAACGTTGCACTTTGAGATCCAATATGGTGAACATTTAGGTCAAGAGAAAACATCAACACTCGTGCTCCAGGGTTTAGATTAGTTGGCTGAGGGCCCATTCTATAAACGTTGTGTTGTGAGTTCCATCCAAGGGGCAGAAAAAAAAACATAAGAAGAATTTAAAATAGTTACCCAGGACTTTTTTTAATGTATAAACATAGGCATCAGGGCATATTCTCAATTATATTTGAATTACTCAATATGTAGCAAGTTATGTGCCATTTGTATATCATTGCAGGTTTTATTCATTTCTCTATTTATTTTTGTTTGATTCACACAGGGCTTCTTTAGGCAGCTCATTGTCTCTAGCAACGCACAAAGCAACACATCTTGACATGGGATATGTGGCGATTGAGCTCGCCATGCCTGTGCCTCTACCCACGCAGGCTCACTGACCCTCCACCTGCCTCTGGAGGCCACACTCTTCCCCCCTCCTCAAGTCTCCTGCTGCTTTCATCTTGGGCCTGGCACAAAGCATCAGGCTGGAACAAGATATGGTGAGCTTTAAATTGGCTTTTCTTTATTTTCAGTTGTGCTTCCTAAGAGAGAGCTAGGTTTATGCCCACTTCTGGTCTTTCCTCCCACCCTCGGCAATTTGGCTTGCTGTTTTGAGTTGTCCGCAAACTGCTCCAGCCAAGAAAATAATAAAAAATAATAAAGATCACAGAAACAAAAAGGAAAGAATAGATCTCCTGGTGCCTTATCTACTCTTGGGTGAGTCATGTTACCAATTCCTTTCATTTTCAATGTTCATGTTCTGGCTGGGCATTTAGCTAATGGGCCTAAATGCCAGCCTGATTAGCGCTCATTCCTCATTTCCAATGCCTCATTGCAAAGAGAAAAAAAGAATTGGTGTTCAGGGCCTGGGACATCCTCCAGACACATAGACTCTTGCTGGCCAAAAACATCTTGATTTTCCTTGCCCATACTATACCAAAGCAAGGCACAGTAATGTCAGACAGAGCAAAGCAAAGGCAGAAAAACCAACCCTAATAGGTGTTGGCCTTTGCCGGGATTTTTTGAGTCATGCCTGTAAGGTCCATACACAATCAGGAGGCTGAAAGAACAGGACCACCGAGACATTGAGGACTGCATTGGGTCCATGGAGACTTCAAGGCCAGCCTGGAATGTGTCGCAGGAAAAGGAATTCCAATCCCAAAGCAAACTACCCTCACCTGGAATCAAGCAACACTTCATTAGGATCCTGGCCTTTTCATTTTCTTTGGAGTCTTTGAGAGACACGGTCTCGCCATGCCATTCAGGCTGGGCTTTGCTTCTCTTTGGAGCCTAGGCAGGTCTACAAGGGGCAAGTATCCTCCTGCCACAGACTCCTGAGGGCCTGGCATTCATCATAGGACCCACCACATGTGGCAAATCCCAGATATTTTAAATAGGTAGTGAGCACTGCGGGAAACTGTAGAAGAGCTACTGACACATTCAGGCTTCTGTTTACTGCCTGTTTGCTAGGTGAGTTCCACCCCCCACGCGATTCCCATATCACCCATAGGGCCTGAGCAATTAACTTCCTCATCTTACTGGTTGACTCTAGATTTCTCCCTCATGCCATGCCATGCCATGCTCGAAAGTTACCATATTTTCCAAAACTCTACTCCCCACCAAGCACCAAAGGAAGTTCCAGGGGCATGACAATCTAAAAACTTGGATGTCCATTAGAAAATTAGATGCTAGCAGGTTACTATCTTAAAATGCATTCATCAACTATTTTGCACTCTCCTTTTACCTAAAGGAAAAAAAGAATATATGTCAAAAAGCTTAGAGATAATAGAGCATTTAAGAAAATATGAAACCTTAGAATTCATGAGTTGGGGGCTAGACATATCTCAGACTTATGACAGTGAGTTTGGTAAGTCTGATGTCATAATTTGGATCCCTGCTAACAACAAGAACAACAACCACCACAACAAGAACAACTACAATATCAATGGTTCCTAAATTACAGATTGCTCTCTGTGAAATAGCTGTTCAGCTTACATCATGATAGAATCCAAAGTGGATAGTGATTGAAACATGGTTTGTGGAATTGAATTTCCTCAATGATTGAAGGAAAGCTTTAAGAGGACCACCTTCATTCTTTTTCATACCGGAGGGATATTACATTGGATAAGCTTGCCAAAACCATTTCATACACTCAGAGATGGATGGGCATTAGGATTGACTCTAAGATGTGGCTCTGCCTCATTTTGCTGCAAAGAGAATAAATAAAAAAAACAAGTTTTGATTTTATACAGATTCAGGCCCATCGATCACTTTGACCTGATCTTTAACATTTGGGGAACAGTCGGGAGGAATGTAATAAGACAGAAGTTCATTTAAGGAGCTGAATGTGTTACAGTTAAGACCACCTGGCTGCCTTGGCATGGCACCAGCAACAATGAACTTTGAGATCCAATATGGTGAACATTTAAGTCAAGAGAAAACATCAACACTCGTGCTCCCATTTTTAGATTAGTTGGCTAAGGGACCATTCTGTAAATGTTGTATTGTGAGTTCAATCCCAGGGGCAGAAAAAAAAACAAAATAGACTTTAAAATAGTTACCCAGGACTTTTGTGTAATGTATAAACACAGGCCTCATGGGACATTCTCTATTATATTTGAATTACTCATTATGTAGGAAGTTATATGCCAGTTGTATATCATTGCAGATTTTATTCATTTCTCTATTTATTTTTGTTTGATTCACACAGGGCATCTTTAGGCAGTTCATTGTCTCCTGCAACACACAAAGCAACACATCTTGACATGGGATATGTGGTGTTTGAGCTCGGCATGCCTGTGCCTCTATCCCCACAGGCTCACCGCCCCTCTCCCTACCTCCCAACACCCCACAGCTCCCCCCTCCTCAGAGCTCCCGATGCTTTTATTTTGGGCCTGGCCCCAAGCATCCTGCTGGAACAAGAGACGGTGTGCTTTAAATTGGGTGTTCTTTATTTTCTCTTGTGCTTCCTCACACAGAGCCAGGTTTAAGCCAACTTCTGGTCTTTCCTCGAACCCTCAGCATGTGGCCTTGCTATTTTTAGTTGTCCACAGACCGCTCCAGCCAAGAAAATAATAAACAATAATAAAGTTAACGGAAACAAATAAGGAAAGAATAGATCTCCTGGTGCCTTATCCACACTTGGGTGAGTCATGTTACAAATTCCTTTCTATTTCAACGTTCATGTTCTGGCTGGTAATTTAGCTAATGGGCCTAAAGGCCAGCCTGATAAGTGCTCATTCCTCATTTCCAGTGCCTCATTAGAAAGAGAATAAATGAATCGGTGTTCATGGCCTGGGACATCCTCCAGAGGCATAGAATCTTGCTGGTCAAAAACATCTTGATTTTCCTTGCCCATCCTATACCAAATCAAGGCACAGCAATGCCAGACACAACAAAGCAAATGCAGGCAAACCAACACTAATAGGTGTTGGCCTTTGCCGGGATGTGCTGAGTCATGCCTGTAAGGTCCATATTCAATCAGGAGGCTGAGAGAACAGGACCACTGAGATATTGAGGACTGCGTGGTCTCCACAGTGACTTTAAGGCCAGCCTGGACTGCTTCACAGGGAAAGGCCTCTCCATCCCAAAGCAAATTACCCTCACTTGGAATCTAGCAACACCTCATTAGTATCATGGTCTTTTCATTTTCTTTGGAGTCATTGAGAGACTCGGACTCGCCATGCCATTCAGGCTGGGACTTGGTTCCCTTTGGAGCCTAGGCAGGTCTACAAGGGGCAAGTATCCTCCTGCCACAGACTCCTGAGGGCCTGGTATTCATTATAGGAACCAACATATGTGGCAAATCCCAGATATTATAAATAGTTAGTGAGCACTGTGGGAAACTGGAGAAGAGCTACTGACACACTCAGCCTTCTGTTTCCTGCCGGGTTGCTAGGTGAGTTCCACCACCCATGGGATCCCCATATCACACATAAGGCCTGAGCAATTAACTTCCTCATCTTACTGGTTGACTCTAGTTTTCTCCCTCATGCCATGCCATGCCATGCTCGAATGTTACCATTTTTTCCAAACCTCTACTCCCCACCCAGCAACAAAGGCAGGTCCAGAAGCATGACACTCTAAAAACTTTGATGTCTATTAGAAAATTAGATGCTAGCAGGTTACTATCTTAAAATGCATTCATCACATATTTTGCACTCTCCTTTTGCCTAAAGGAAAAAAAGAAAATATGTCAAAAAGTGTAGAGATAATTGACCATTTAAGAAAAAATGAAACCTTAGAATTCATGAGTTGGGGGCCAGACATAGCTCAGATTTATGACAGTCAGATTGGTAAGTCTGATGTCATAATTTGGAACCTTGCTAACAACAAGGAAAAAACCACCACCACAACAACAACTACAACATCACTGGTTCCTAAATTACAGATTGCTCTCTGTGAAATAGCTGTTCAGCTTACATCATGATAGAATCCAAAGTGGATAGGGATTGAAACATGGTTTGTGGAAATGAATTTCCTCAATGATTGCAGGAAAGCTTAAAGAGGCCCCCCTTCATTCTTTTTCATACCTGAGGGATATTACATTGGATAAGCATGCCAAATCTTTTTCATATACTTGGAGATGGATGGGCATTAGGCTTGACACTAAGATGTGGCTCTTCCTCATTTTGCTGCAAAGAGAATAAATAAAAAAATTTTGATTTTATACAGATTCAGGCCCATCAATCACTATGACCTGATCTTTAACATTTGGGGAACAGTAGGGAGGAAAGTAATAAGACAGAAGTTCATTTAAGGAGCTGAATGTGTTACAGTCAAGACCACTTGGCTGCCTTGGCATGGCACCTGCAGAAATGAACTTTGAGATTCAATATGGTGAACATTTAGGTCAAGAGAAAACATCAACACTCATTCTCCCATTTTTAGCTTAGTTGGCTAAGGGCCCATTATGTAAACGTTGGGTTGTGTGTTGCATCCCAGGGGCAGAAAAAAAAACCAAAAAAACACTTTAAAATAGTTACCCAGGACTTTTGTGTAATGTATAAACATAGGCATCAGGGGACATTCTCTATTGTATTTGAATTACTCATTATGTAGCAAGTTATGTGCCATTTATATATTTCATTGCAGGTTTTATTCATTTCTCTATTTATTTTTGTTTGATTCACACAGGGCTTCTTTAGGCAGTTCATTGCCTCCTGCAACGCACAAAGCAACCCATCTTGACATGGGATGTGTGGAGACTGAGCACGCCATGCATGTGCCTCTTCCCCCTTGGCCTCACCAGCCCTCCCCCTGCCTCCCGAGGCCCAGCCCCTCACCCCTCCTCAGGGCTCCTGCTGCTTTCATTTTGGGCCTGGCGCAAAGCATCTGGCTGGAACAAGATATGGTGCCCTTTAAACTGGCATTTCTATATTTTCTTTTGTGCTTCCTCACACAGAGGCAGGCTTAAGCCCACTTTTGGTCTTTCCTCGTACCCTCAGAAAGTGGGCTTGCTGTTTTGAGTGGTCCACAAACCACTCCAGCCAAGAAATAAATAAAAAATAATAAAGTTAACAGAAACAAATAAGGAAAGAATACATCTCCTGCTGCCTTATCTACTCTTGGGTGAGTCATGTTACCAATTCCTTTCATTTTCAATGTTCATGTTCAGGTTGGGCATTTAGCTAATGGGCCTAAAGGCCAGCCTAATTAGCACTCACTCCTCATTTCCAACCCCTCATTGGAAAGAGAAAAATAGAATCAATGTTCAGGGCCTGGGACATCCTCCAGAGACATAGACTCTTGCTGGCCAAAAACATCTTGCTTTTCCTTGCCCATACTATTCCAAAGCAAGGCACAGCAATGCCAGACACAGCAAAGCAAAGGCAGGCAAACCAACCCTAAGAGGTGTTGGCCTTTGCCGGGATGTGCTGAGTCATGCCTGTAAAGTCCATACTCAATCAGGAGGCTGAGAGAACAGGACCACCGAGACATTGAGGACTGCGTGGGCTCCATGGTGACTTCAAAGCCAGCCTGGACTGCATCACAGGGAAAGGCCTTCCCATCCCAAAGCAAACTACCCTCACCTGGAATCAAGCAACACTTCATTAGGATCCTGGACTTTTCATTTTCTTTGGAGTCTTTGAGAGACTTGGACTCGCCATGCCATTCAGGCTGGGTCTTGGTTCCCTTTGGAGCCTAGGCAGGTCTACAAGGTGCAAGTATCCTCCTGCCACAGACTCTGGAGGGCCTGGAATTCATTATAGGTCCCACCACATGTGGCAAATCTCATATATTCTAAATAGGTAGTGAGCACTGTGGGAAACTGAAGAAGAGCTACTGACACACTCAGCCTTCTGTTTCCTGCCTGTTGGATAGGTGAGTTTCGCCCCCCCCCACGGGATCCCCATATCACCCATAGGACCTGAGCAATTAACTTCCTCATCTTACTGGTTGACTGTGGTTTTCTCCCTCATGCCATGCCATGACATGCCATGCCATGACATGCCATGCTTGAAAGTTAACATTTTTACAAACCTCTACTCCCCTCCAAGCACCAAAGGCAGGTCCAGTGGCATGACAATCTAAAAACTTTGATGTCTTTTAGAAAATTAGATGCTAGCAGGTTACTCTCTTCAAATGCTTTCATCAACTATTTTGCACTTTCATTTTACCTAAAGGAACAAGAGAAAATATGTCAAAAAGTGTAGAGATAATAGAGCATTTAAGAAAAATGAAACATAAGGATTCATGTGTTGGGTAGCCGGACATAGCTCAGATTTATGACAGTCAGTTTGGTAAGTCTGATGTCATAATTTGGATCCCTGCTAACAACAAGAACAACAACCACCACCACAACAACAACTACAACATCACTGGTGCCTAAATTACACATTGCTTTCTTTGAAATAGCTATTCAGCATACATCATTGAAGAATCCAAAGTGGATAGGGATTGAAACATGGTTTGTGGAAATTAATTTCCTCAATTATTGAAGGAAAGCTTAAAGAAGCCCCCCTTCATTCTTTTTCATATCTGAGGGATATTACATTGGATAAGCATGCCACATCTTTTTCATATACTCTGAGATGGATTCTCATTTGGCTTGACTCTAGGATCGGGCTCTGCCTCATTTTGCTGCAAAGAGAATAAAGAAAAAAACAACCTATAATGATTTTATACCGATCCAGGCCCTTTGATCATTTTGACCTGATCTTTAACATTTGGGGAACAGTAAGGAGGAAAGCAATATGAGAGAATTTCTTTTAAGGAGCTGAATGTGTTATAGTCAAGACCAATTGGCTGCCCTGGCATGGCACCTGCAACAATGCACTTTGAGATCCAATATGGTGAACATTTAGGTCAAGAGCAAACATCTACACTCATGCTCCTGGGTTGAGCTTAGTTGGCTAAGGGCCCATTCTGTAAATGTCGTGTTGTGTGTTCCATCCTGGGGGCAGAAAAAAAAACTCTTTAAAATAATAATCCCAGGACTTTATTTTAATGTATAAACCTTAGCATCAGGGTACATTCTCTATTATATTCGAATTACTCATTATGTAGCAAGATAGGTGGCATTTGTATATCACTGCAGGTTTTATTCATTTCTCTATTTATTTTTCTTTGATTAACACAAGGCTCCCTTAGGCAGTTCAGTGTCTCCTTAAAGGCACAAAGCAACCCATCTCGACATGGAATGTGGGGTGATTGATCTTGCCACGCCTGTGACTCTTCCCACTAGGTCTCCCCGCCCCTCCCTCTGGCTCCTGATGTCCCGCCCCTCCGCCCTCCTCAGAGCTCCCGATGCTTTTATTTTGGGCCTGGCCCCAAGCATCCTGCTGGAACAAGATACGGTGCGCTTTAAATTGGGTGTTTTTTATTGTCTCTTGTGCTTCCTCACACAGAGCCAGGTTTAAGCCAACTTCTGGTCTTTCTGGTGCCCTCTGCAAGTGGGCTTGCTGTTTTGAGTTGTCCACAAACTGCTCCAGCTAAGAAAAAATAAAAATTAAAAAAATAAAGCTCACAGAAACAAAGAAGGAAAGAATAGATCTCCTGGTTCCTTTATTGTCAATTGGTTGAGTCATCGACCCTAGAGGGAGTCCTAAAGCTTCCCAAGGACTGGTATTGTGTTGGGGTGGGAGACAGATGTAGCCCCAGAGGGTAGACAGCTCCCTGGGAGATAGGGACAGAGACCTGCACAGACCATATCACTGCAGCCCTAGGAAGAGCCAGCCCTGCTGCCTCCTTGCTATCAGCCTCCAGAAATGCAAGGCAGTGGGTCCTGCTGTGTGAGCCCTCTGGTGTGGGCAGTGTTCTGGGGCCCATGGGTGCTAACACAGGCTTAGTCCACAGGCTGCTGCTCTTGGCACACCTGGTTGGCTCAGGTTCCCTGGTCCTTCTGCCCAGGGATGAAGATGCTGACATCTCCGAGCACTGGTGTGGGTTCTGATCCTTCTCTGAGCTGGATGCACTGTGCAGAGGCATACCCCTATACCCAGCAAGGAGGAAGTGCAGACTGGAACTTGAGACTTCGTATGCCATCACCAAGCTGCCTGGGCTATGTCCCATCTCCTCCGCTTCCCAGCTCTGGGGCTCTGGGGTCACCTCGTAACACTTGCTGCCACACATGTATGCAAAAAGTGGTGATGGAGTATCCTTTATTCACACAGAGATGCAGGCACTGAAATTAGTTAAGACAGAAAGGCAAATGCCTCCAGTAGGATCCAAAGATTACCTGGTATGTGGCAAATGAGCAACTGGAGCTGGAGATGCATACAGTACTAATAAAACTATAATCATCCAGAGATGTGGAAACTATGGGCATCCATTAGACTTTGAAAGGCCCTTTGCCAAAATATGCTGCTGCTGAGTGCACAGATCTCACACCCATTGTTACACTGAGCTCCTGAGAGACACTGGATGGCAGTGTCTTAGGCAGCACAATCAGTAGAACCTGGGCTGCCACTCTGGGCAGCCTGGAACAGCAGCAGCCAGTGGCTTTAGTTCTCACTGGGCCAGGTGCACGAGTGTGGGGAGTGGCTGAAGTTGTAGGTCAATCCCATGGGTGGTGCTGGAGCAAAGCCAGTCCTGACAATGAAGACCGCCCAAGGTGAGTTATGTGAACAAGCTGCACCACCTCTGAGGACTTGGAGAGCCTGAATCAATCCAAACAAACAGGTTGCTAGGCAGACGGGTGTCATGTGACATCAACCTGCTGAGTGTATAAATAAATGCACTGCAGTCTCTGAGTTACCCCTTTACTCCCATCTAGAGACAGGGGTCCATGTGACTGAACTTTCTGTTTTTTTACTCTTGTCTTTATTTCTTCATTCTCTGTTCCTTCACCTCAAAAATTTCAAAAGTTGTGCAAGACAGGATAGGCAGGAGACCCATATCCAATGCCAGACCGCTGTAACAATGACTCCGGGACAGACAATTCATGAGCACCCTCCATACAACTGCAAGGTGCCCAACAAAGTCCCTGAGCTTATGATCACAGTTTCTCCCAAAACAATCAGACTAAAGGGTAAAGTGAAGCCCCACACGGCTCTACCCAATAAAACAACTACAAAAATTAGGCACAGAGGGGCAGGCAGTGTAGCTCAGTGGTAAAATGCCTGTCCAGGAAGCATGAGGTCCTTGGCTTCTCCTGAGCAATGCAAAGAAACAAACAAAAACAAAAGGAAAAAGTTGGGGACTGGAAAAACATGTTGGGGACTGAAACCTACTAACAGCTGTACAGTGATCTGAGGATGTAGCTCCATGTGGTTGCCTGGCATGGAGAAGGTCCAGGTTCCACTCCCCAGTACCAAAAACAAAAGCAAACAAACCAAAAATAAAACAAAACTCCAAACAACATGGGAGAGGCTTCAGTGAACACTCCCAGAGCACCCAGATGAGTGATGGCATCTCATGCAGCACCACCCCAAATGCTTCATTGTAAATCTCACGCCCAGGCAAGGAAATTCATTCATTTTCCCAACCCCTCCTCGGTGCAGGGAGTTGGGCTTGTGACTTGGCATGCACAGGTATGTGATGCCTTGGAAAGTGCCCAGGGTAAAGAGAGTAATGTGCACTTGGAAGGACAGAAAACACTGTGATGAAGTCTAGATGGTAACACTCCTAGAGCTGCAGTGCCACCCAGGGCAAAGCAGGCACCAAGTGAAGAAGCCAACTCCAGGTGCTGGAATCAAGGAAGGATTCACAGGTGAATCAGAGGGTAACAGCATCTCGGGCAGTGGTGTGAGGAAGGTTATACATAAAAAGAAAATATGATAAAGAAAAGAAAATCCACTCATCATGTGAGAGGCCATGACTCCTTGGACATGTGATTTCAAAAACACCAGAACACAAAGGGGAACTTAGTCATGGGGGCAGGGGTCCACAGGAATGGATACACATGGGACTAGGGTAAACATCTAAGTGATGGTGAGACAGAGAGTAAGCATGGAAGGAGCAGAGGACAGAGATGGAAATCCAGTCAGGGAGGCAAAGGGCTAACAGCGTAAGTGAGGTGGGATCAGATCTGCTGTGTTGAGCTCCCTGCCAAATCCCATAACACTGGACAGAAGTAGAGATTCATGCTCACAAAAACAATAAATGAAGGGGAGCAAAGAACCAGCTTGAGAAGAGATGGAGAGCCTGATGCTGAGACTTAGACATGAGTCAGTAGAGCAAGGATCCCAAAGCCCAAGGGCCTCAGATCTTCCCAAGTGAGTTCCCAAGGAGACTCCAAATCAGGACAGGCCATGGCCAGCACTGTGGGCAGAGGGACAACCTGAAACTCTTCCTGACAATGCTTTGCTGTGGGAACTGAGTCAGGGGAGATCAGGGGTAAACTGAGGGACCATGATGCCCAAC
>PVLA01018974.1:0-13274 GCA_004027455.1 Hydrochoerus hydrochaeris
GCTGAGCACGGTGGTGCACACCTCTAATTCCAGCAATTGGCAGTCCAAAGAGGACTTTGCAAGTTCGAGGCCAGCCTGAACTACATGATGAGATCCGGAGCATGTCAAGTGTGGAAGCTGTAAATAATTAACCATTAAGAAGTGAGGCTTGTTTTATGTTGGGTTTGTTTTCTCCCTGTTTCTAGTATTCTTTTGGCAGAGTGAGGCTTGTTTTGTCTATGGTGGGTTTGTTTTCTACCTGATTCTAGTGTTAAAATTTTAAACCAAAAAACTGGGCAACCCACTCAGGACCCCTTCTGTCTCTCTCAGACAGGAGCTTTATTACTCTCAATAAATATTTCTGCTCTTAACCTCAAAAAAAAAAAAGAAAAGAAAAAAGAAAGAAAAAAAAACCCCAAAAAAGTTAAAAACTGAATTCTCTCCACTCCTGCATGCATTCTTTTTGTTATTGTTGTTTGGGTTCTAAGTTATCTGTAACAAAAAGTTAAAAACATTTTTTAACTTAGGTATAGTGGTGCACATCTGAAATTCAAGCAATTGGGGAAGCTGAGGCAGAAAAACTACACAATTGGGGCCAGTTTGGGCAAGACAGCAAGACCCTGTCTCAACAAAAAAAGAAAAAAGAAAAAAGGATGGGGGGGCAGGTCCTATAGCTTAATGGTAAAGTACCTGCCTAGCAAGCCTACTTAGTTCAAGACATGGTAGGGGGTGGCACATCTGTTCAAAAGGGGTAAATAGTTTCAAGTAGCAAGCTGTCATAAACCATTTTGAATTAATTTCAACACTTAACGAATAATTAGTTACCTTAAAAATTGCCACTGGGCTGTGGATGTAGCTCAGTGAGTATTTAGCACGTGCAAAGCCCTGGGTCCTCCCCAGCAACCTTTCCTCTCCCAAGTAATAGCCACTTGAATAATTAAAGGTGCAGAAATTGAGGTCAGACAAAAAGGAAAAAGCAAAGAATGTGGCAGGTCAAAATCACAGCAGTGCCAGAAATCCTTTATATGACACTGTAGTGAAACCTCTGGGATACTTTTAAAAGGTGCTCAGCATACAATTAAATGGCCTATTAAACTTCATCTGAAACTTACACAAGTTTATACCATAAAAAGCTCAGCTTCTATACAAACTATAGACTCCTTCCCACAAGCTCAGAGTGTCTAGTCTGTAAAACAAAAATCTGCCCATAGCTAGAAGGGAACAAAGTAACTACACAATGTTGAGACCAATCTCACTATCAGGTACTCCTGGCTCTTGGACTCCCAATCTGGCTCCAGAAAAGAATTTTCAAAATTAGGAAAAATCTAGACATACACTACTCAGATAAATGAAACATTTGAAGTTAAAAATTTTGATCACATATTTGTCTATCCAAACAACAGGATCATCTGAAATATTGACCAGAATGAAGGATAAAGATTAAGGTGTGATTGTGGGAGAGAACAAACTCTATGGGAGAGGCAAGACAAAACTCCACACTGCTTTTCTTAAAATCCAGTCCATTTTGGAGAGGAATGCAGACCTTCTCTTACCTTACTCAAGCCCCTCTGATCCTGCAGAGCACACCACAATCAGGAGATAGAAAAAAGTTAGAAGATTAATGAGTTCTAATTCTTCAGGACGAGCTGCCTGTTGATCATTCAAGCCAACAATACACATATCAGGACCACTCTGGCACCTAGAAGTCACAATGACTTCACCCAGTTTGGACATCCCTGCAATCAAGTTACCATTCCCTGACTATCAAACACCAAATGCTAGGAATAATCCACATTATAATCTGTGAGTCAGATGGGCTCAAACAACACTTTTAAAAAACCTGAACTGAACGGGGGATAGCAAAAAAACACCTATAATCTTTTTTTTTTTTTTTTGGTACTGGGAATCGAATTCACAACTGTGCGCTTGCAAGGCAGGCGCTTATGCTACTGAGCTAAATCTCCAGCTCAACACCTATAATCTTAACTAACATTTAAGGTTGAAGCAGAAGAATAGCCAGTTCAAGCCCATCCTGGGCCAAATAGACACTTCAAGGCCAACCAAAACTACACAATAAAACCCTGCCTCAAACAAAAAACCAACACAACCAAGGGCTGGGAGTGGCGGCACATCCCAGTAATCCCAGCACCCAGAAGGCTGAGGCAGATCCCAGGGCATGATACTAACCTGGGCTACATAGTGAATTCAACGTCAGCTTGAACTATGAAGCAAGACTTTGTTTCAAAAAAAACTGAAAAACAAAATGATCTTCAAATTACAGAGGTCCTTCATCACACCCATCTTTTATTTTTGGCTACCGGGAACTGACCTCAGGACCTTATGCTTGCCAGGCAGGCGCTTGTGTTGCTGAACTATATCCCTGGCCCCACACCTACCTTAGAACAGGATTTTTTGTTTGTTTTTTTGAGATAGGGTCTCATTATTGTATATTTTTTTGAGACAGGGTCCAGACTTGCCTTGAACTCATGGCACTCCTCCTGCCTCAGCTTCTGGAGTGCTGGGATTACAGGCACTATGACAGGGGCCACCACCCTTAGGAAAATGTAGCATCTTAAAACGTAAGACAAACTGGTATGCTAAAGAGACAACTAGTCTGGGCGGGAGACTAATGTGAATCCCCAACAACCTGCCCCATTTGAAGAGAAGTGTGCACTTTTGCAAGAGTGACAGGCACTTTTGCAAGAGTGACAGGCACAGACTAGAAGCTCTCAAAGTCTAAAATACGTGTTTTTTTTTAAATTCTCATGCTAAAATGTCTCTCGTAAAATAATATAATATTGAAAGTAACTGGCAGCCCCTTAAAAATGTCAAATTAACAATTCTACTGGTTCTTTAGACTTTTTGTATCTCCACCTACTTCAACAGTGGTGTTCTAGTCTTTTTCATTTTGGTATTAAGTTAGTTGACATATACAAGAACTGCATGATGCAATTCCAGTTCGGAGAGTTAAAATAACTTAAAAAAAAAAACCCATCATCGGAAGTCATTTCAGCAAGGACACTCCCAGGCAGGGAGCTGAAATAATTCCTGTAACGCCACAGTTAGGATAAAAAAGCAAAGTAGGCTGCAGAACCAACGATGCTAAAACCAGAAAAAGCAATCTACCAACAAAAGGAAGGTGGTCTGCCCTACAAACCTAGAGACACAAAAATCGAGAAGCAGCTGGGATTTGACAGGTTCTGCCCTACAAAGACATTTCTGGGGGGCGGGATGCAAAGGCATCCGACTGGGCACAACCTGCCAAGAGGTCTGACTGGTCAGCTCCGGTGAACTTTGCCTGGAAGGCAAGAGTCCTGCCTAGCTATACTCCCAGGTGCTCCTCATGTACACTGGGCCACCGTGGAACCCGCTCTGGTCTCTACCCCTCTCCAAATGTGCGGTTATGCTGCAGATAACTGACTCCCAAAGTGATCGCTTCAGGACCCCTCTCTGAAGCGAAGAAAACAGGACCCCTGTATTAGCAGCAGCACCCCACGCGGGAACGCCAGCTACAGACAGAAGTTCCTCCAGCCCACGGCCACTCTCGCACCCCTTACCTTCCTCGCTCACGTCATCCACAAAGTCCTCGGGGTCGCTGAAGGAGGGTTCGTCCGCCTCGCCGTTCTCCACCAGGCGCTGAGCGGCCTCGGCCGCACTGCCCTCAGGCCCAGCCGCCTCCTCGGCGCACTGCTCGCTGGGATGCTCTCGCGAGGACTCAGACTCGGACTGAGGCGCCAGCTCCTCGGTAGGCGGCGGTGGGGGCGATGCAGCCAGGCCAGGGGTTGCCCCCTCAGTCGGCTCAAAACTCACCTCAGGATCCGGCCCAACCACCGCCTCTTCCTCGGCGTCCTCGCTCCGCGCCGCCTCGGGCGCTCCAGGTCCAGCCAACTCCTCCTCTGGAGGCGGCTGACCGGCCGGCTGGTGCCGCGTGGGCTCTGCCCGGTCCTCGGCCGCCTCGGGCGCCGCCACGTTCTCCGCGTCCTGCATGGGCCCGCGACAGTCTTCACCCGGTTCCGCCGCGCGCTTCCGACTCCCAGACCGCCCCGCGCGGGCTAGCGCCTAGCCACGTGCGTGCGCCGTGAGGGCTGTACCAACTGCTGTATGGGGAGAAACCAATCCCCGATTCTTTGCAAATCCCCAAAGGAACTCCAGTGCACAAAAAAGTGTCTACCACTAATTCTAACAATGTTTATGTGAGAATTGAGAGCTCAGTTTCTACCAACAAACTTGCTCTCTGCAGCTATTACACTCACAGGGGAACTATTATTACCCCTTTTCTGACAGCAGATGGTTCCGTCCAACATGGTAGCCACAGCATTCCTTCTCCCATCGGGCTATTCGGTGGAGGACAGGACTATTAAAGGCGCTGACAGATTCCAGAAATCATTTAAAAATAGGAATTCGAATGAAGATATAATGTAGCTAAAAAAAGCCCGTACCACGCAAAACTTCAAGTTCAAAAAACTTTTCTACTTGGGCTATTTTAATCTATAATCAGACAACACGTTTAGCCTACTCCTAAATTCCCCCTTTGCGTTTTTGGATTTTAGACGCGTCTACTGACGAGGCAAAAGAACGGACGATTCCAAACTACACAAGAAATTCGCAGCTAGTGAGAGATGCCCAATACAACTAGAAAGAGAACATTTCAGCTCAATACAAAAGCGTAGGCAATCGCTTCATTTACTTAGGCTGTGCCCTCCCGCAACACCTGTAACTCGGGAGCGCCCCCCATGCTGACGATCACTATGGTTTGATCCGAGGCAGGCCACCGCCCTACTCGCAGGAAGTGGGTGAGGCGAGAGTGGTCACGTGGGTCTGGGCGCCTGAGTTTAGAAAAGCACGGAGTATAGAGTACCTTGAGTGCTGTGGGAGGGGTGTTTGTAACTGTCTTTTTCGTACTGAGCTACATCTCAGCCCTTTTTAAAAAAATATTTTGCGACAGGCTCACTAAGTCGCTAAGATTCCCAGGCTGGGCTCGAATTTGAACTCCTTCAGCCTCAGCCTCCTAAGGTCCCAAGATTATAGGTGTGCAACACCTCGCCCGACTTACGTTTTGCTGAGCTCAAGAGCAGCTGCTGATGTGTTTTAATCGTGCTACAAGGGGCGTTAAGGGAGTTAGTGCGTAGGAGGGATGCAGAGTTTTTGACTGGGGAGATCCGGAGCTCTGGAGGTGGCCTGCAGGACAGTGAATGGCCCTCATGGCTTTGCATACTTAAAA
This sequence comes from Hydrochoerus hydrochaeris, assembly GCA_004027455.1. NCBI lineage: Eukaryota > Metazoa > Chordata > Mammalia > Rodentia > Hydrochaeridae > Hydrochoerus > Hydrochoerus hydrochaeris. Next base: position 5,201 of record PVLA01018974.1, read on the forward strand.
GTGATTAGGATGGGGCTGGGAGTAGCTCAGATACTTTCGGGTGGTAAAAAGCATGTTGTTGACAGGCAGAAACCCCGGGATTCATCTCCAGCAACCAAAAATGTAAGATAGTATTGAAATACGAAGTGAATGGCATTCATTCGATCAGTGGGCAGCATTGGGGGGCGGGGAAGGGAGACGCGCTTCCCTCAGCCCTCTGCCAGCAGAAGGGAACTCTGTACGGGCGATTGCTCATAGGCAGGTGAATAGGAGGAAGGCAGATTTGGGAGGTGCCCGGCGCTCTGCAGAAAAGCAATGTAAACACACAGGCCCCTAGGGAGATGCGCATAAGGGAGCAGGGGGCCAGAACTGAGCAAAGATGGGTGGGCCTTGGCAGAGGGATTGCTGGTGTATGATTACTTCTTGGGTTCCCTGCTGACTTGGTCGTCCTGGGTTGATGTACGGCCTGGAGGTGATGTGTAGCCGGCCAGCTCTTAAGGAAAGTGGAGCATCCTCACCTTACCTTCATTTTGCTAGGAGTATTAAATAGAAGCAGTGTGTTTGTGGTGGCAGTTCCTGGATGCCTGTCCTGAGCTGCCATTCTGGTTGGGAAGACAGGAAAATGACGTGAAGACACGATAGAACTACAGTAGGTGATGACGTTGGATAGCACACTGTAGCAGGGCTGGTGCAGACCCCTCTGTACAGCGGAGCAGAGAGGCCAGTGAGGAGGAGGCACTGTCCAGCGGGACCTGAGATGCTTGTAAGGAGCCAGCACTGGGAGAATGGCACAGGGCTGGGGCTGCCTTTCCAAATGGGAATGGAAAGTGCAAAGGCTTTGGTGAGGTTTGCTCTCAGTAGGATTAAGGAGAGGGGAAAGGAAGGGGATTTAAAAAAGGAGTGAAGATGTACTGAATACATGTACCAGCTCCCCGTGAGGAATGAATCATTATGTACTCCAAACGTGTTAATAGAAATAAAATAATTAAGAGCCATTTTTTTTGTAGTGTTTGAATCCAACCATGGATTCCTTTCCCCATCAGCAAAAGGACATTTAAAAATGGGAAGTAAACACAAGTCAAGAGCTGAGTGTGGTGACCTATGCCTACAATCCCAGCACATAGGAGGTCGAGGCAGGAGGCTCTTCAGTTAGAGGCCAGCCTGGGGTACATAACAAGACCCTTTCTCAAAACAACAGCTGAATGTGGTGGTGCACACCTGTAATTCCAGCATCCTGGAGCCTGAGGCAGGAAGATTACCAAGAGTTCAAGGCCAGCCTGAACTACCTGCAAGACCTTGTATCAAAAAAGAAAAAAACAATCAAAAAACATACGTCAAAAACGATGTTTCCAATTTCTTGATCTACAGTTGTATTTCCTGAATTCTGTCATAGGGCCTGGGAAATTTCTAGGAAAGCTGTGCAGATGTGCCCTGGACTGACCCTCCTGGATCTATTTTCTGTAGTAAGCCTTTCCCAAAGGTTGGGTTTGATGAGACAGAAGAAAGATCTCCTGAGGTGAAGATGGGCAAGTATGGGTTAACTGTACAGCTAAGCTCCCTGAGAAAGTTGGTTATGACCTCAGCTATATACGGGTACAGTATAATGTCAGTGAAGCATAACAGACTTGGAAAGTTCCACCAGAACTGTCCACTGTCCCTTGACCACTGTTCACCCGTTTAACCACTGCTCTGCTTTTGTAACTTTACTTCGTGCTGACTTCTGAAACAAAGCTTTGTTCAGGGCTCTCGGGAGGACAGAAGTGCCCTGTGAAGATGCTGGCAGATGAAACTGCTCTTTGCTCCTAAATTCTGGGTCCTGTTGATTCTTTTGGGGATCCTGTTCATTTTCCTGCTTCATGAGGATCTGTGTGGGCCGGGGATTTAGCTCAGTGGCATAAGCGCCTGCCTGGCAAGCACAAGGTCATGAGTTCAATATCTGGTGTAAAAAAAAAAAGGATCCATGGTGAATGTTAGACAATTGAGCCTTCACCCTAAATTTGCTTTGTCTCAGAAAAATAAAGCCCAGGCATTGAAATCCTGTGATGCTCAGCAGCAGTGGAGGAGTTGGGGTGGTTGTACAGTATTGGGGGCCCTCATAGTGTGGTCTGTCCTCATACTCGTGTCCCTAGTGACTTTGCTGACTTCTCCTGTGTCTCCTTTTAGGGGTTGGGATAACCTGAGGATTGATCCCAGGGCCTTAGAACTTTATCTCCAGCCTTTTAAAAACTTTTTGTTTTGAGTCAGCATCTCCCTAAGTCTCTAAAATTGCCCGGGCTGCATTCCAATTTGCTGGGATGACAGGTATGTGACATTTTACTGTATTAATAGGAGCAGTGAGGTTGAGTATACCAGCTTTTGCAGGTAAATTGCGTAGACACAGCCTATTTCTGTATGCTCATCAATGTGACAGTTGCCATTATTGCAACACTGTCATAAATCTGTATTCGAAAGTCACAAGTTCATTTAAAATATTTTTGAAACTTGAACAGATGTTTGTACACTCATGTGCTCCCTGTTCTTGATGACATTATTGACAGTGAAACTATAATGCATATGTTCATGAAGAGATGCACAATATACATACAATGGGATATTGCTTAACCTTAAGAGGAAGGAAATTTTGAGCTGGGCGTGGGGCATGTTGGAGACCATTACCCAGTGGCTCTGAGCAGGATTTAAAATTAATTAATTGGCTTTCTATGTTTATCTGTGAGTCTGTCCTAGGCCTCGGCCCCTTGCCTGGCGACGGGAGCTGATTCATAGTAAGTGAACCTCTATGAATCACTGGCACTGGCTGAGGCCTGTAGTGGCCTGTAAGGCCAGAGATACTTCAGAAGGCAAGATAAGGCCACAGCTGAAGACACCTTGGCTCCAACACTAATTAAATAGAGACTGCAGCTGAAGGAATTTTGCTCCTACAGTCCCAATCCTACCATAAATATCATCTTGGATCTCAAACGACTCTCCTAAATTGGCATAATTTACTACTTGGAGAAGTCTTTGAAGTGACTCCCCAAGGTCCTGCTCATTTCCTGCACTTTCCTCAGTTTCCTTGCCCTTTGTTGTCGGACCTAATAAAAGTGGGAGGTCCAGAGAAGTCTTGGAGTCTTGAGCTCAGCTAAAGGGTTTTGACCTTTCTGGAGCGCTAAAATCATATCACTTGGGCTGGGGATTTAGCTCAGTGGTGTAAGTGCCTGCCTGGCAAGCGCAAGGCTGTGAGTTCAATCCCCAGTACCAAAAAAAAAAAAAAAATCATATCACTTGTCTCATTTTATTTAAACCTACGCCGTACACTCATAGTGGCACGTGTCTGTGATTCCAGCACTCTGGATTCAATACCCCTGCATTCTTTTAAACACACACACACACACACACACACGGACTCAAATGCAATTTCAGTACTATGTGAAATGGTGAATACTGTTCAGTGCCTGGCTCAGTACTTGCTACAGGGGAAGTGTTTAATGGATCTTAAGACCTACTCATCCTATGGAGGATGTTATAATTTCCTCTACTTCTTGAGTCTTCCACCCATTCTGCCTTAGAGCCACAGGCAGCTTTCACACAGAAGCTTCTAAAGGGAGAGCAGCTGTGTATCCTGGGGCCTGTGCTGAAGGCACTGAGGATGGGACCCAGCCACAAGTCTGAGTTTTGTCAGAGGAGCAGACCCAGCAGGGGGTGCAGAGGTTGCTGAGCAGGGATCTAAGTAAAACTTACTTCAGAGGTCTCTGTGTTCCTGTAGACATCAAGGCTGCAGGAGGACCTGACACCACCCGGCAGCACAGGAGGTTGGTTCCGAGGCTCCTCTTGGCTAGGGACTCCCAGCCTCCCCAGCCCTGCCATGTAGTGCCCACTCATTCTGCACCTCCCATAAGCATCTTACCTGTTTGTTTCTTTCTTGAGGATCCCAGTTCTGTTTTTCCACCAGAGAACTGCAAGTCAGTGCCTGTACCAGTCCTACTAAACTATAGACTGTGGGACTAGTCCAAGGCATGTCTTTTTTTTTTTTTTTTTTGTCTTTTTGAGACAGGGTCTCTCTATGCAGTTCAGTCAGGTCTTTGAGCTCATTTTGTAGTCCAGGCTGGTCTCAAACTCACAGCGATCCTCCTGCCTCAGCCTCCCGAGTGCTGGGATTACAGGCGTGAGCCACCACACCTGGCCAAGGCATGTGTTTTGAATGTTCCTCCAGGTAGCACTTATGCCAAATGGCTGGTATTGGCAAAGCATTTCTGTTGCACTCATATTTTTGCAGTAGAACTACAGTCATTGTTTATTAAACTACTGCTATAGGTGAAAAGAGAAGTAGAGGAGACATTATGTCTCAGCTGAAACTTGGACTGCTTAGTTATTTTTAGACAGGGCACCAATGTAATTTTTAGACAGGAGAGGAATACACACACTTAGACATCAAGTGTGGACAAACTAATGAGAGTTTTGCATGGTACACAGGACGAATTTTAAAGAGAGAATCTTATTCTTCTAATATAGTCATGCTTGCTCTGTGGAGAGAGTGAATTCTGAAAAATATGCCCTGGGGCAAGTTTGTCATTTGGGGAACAACATAGAGGACTTCCACAAACTGGCATAGTGACTGTGTCATTAGGTGATGCAGTTTTGAGGGACCACCATTGTATATGTGGTCTGTTATGCATTGAAACACTGACATCACAGATGATGGTATTTGAAAGCATATTTATTAGGACACAGAGTCTGATTGTCTGTTTTGTCAAATAAGGATCCAAACAGCTCTGATGGTTTCAAGTGTCATGGACATAAATTATAATTGAAGGTGAGCAGGGTTTCCTGGCCATTGACCTTGTACTGTAATGGGAGCTGCTTCCTCCCACAGCAAGGCCATTCCTATCTGTGAGGGTTTCCAAGGGGATCCAGGGCCTGGAGGAAGCTGCCCAATAATTAACAGGATATTTGAAGCTCCCACTCAAATCCGAAGCTCCAGAACTGCATGGAGCATAAACATTTACTTCCTGCATGCTGCATTCACTGATGCAAAAACCTCATGATTGGTGTGAGTAGGTGAGAAACAGGTAAGGGTTAAGGGTAGAGTCAACCTGTAGACACAGAACAAATAAGAGACAGGTTTCTCATCAATAGATTGCAGCAATGAATCAAAAGTAAATTTAGAGCCCAAGTGTGAAAGCTACCCAAATGTCCCCGGCTACAAAAAATATGGAGTCTGCCCATGCACTAGCCTATTATTTCTCTCTTGAAAAGAAAGAAACAGACATTCTGCACCAATGACAGATCCTGAAGACATTGCACTCACTGAAGTAAGACACAAAAGGACAAATGCAGTTTGAGTCCACATGACTGCAAGGCACATGAGGAGCCCAAAGCTATCCATGCATAGGACACAAAGGAGTACAGTAGTCACCAGGGGCTACAAGAGGGGACATAGGAGTCAAGTGTTTCACAGGGGTAGAGTCACTTCAGGATGATGAAAAACTTTCATCACCATCACCACTAGGTCCAGTGAGCCTAGATAAGGCGTCACATGCACAGGTGTCCTAGTCCAAACTCCTATCCCTTCCCTGAAATGCCTTTGACCTCTCCATGTTAGAAGTTATAGATAAGCTGAAGTTAGTGATGCCCACCATATACCCTCACTCTGTGCCTTGCTTCCCTATTGGATCAATAGTAGCTACTATACTTGTAACCCCATAGGTTGGGCTCAGGTTGTCCCAGAATGGTCTAAGATGTGATCATTTTCACCCATAAAAAACTAGACAAAGTCCCTAATGGCGACCCCCTTTCAGGACTCTCCTGTCTCTCAGGAGCTTTCTCTCAACAAACGTTTTCTACTCTTCACCTCCTTTGTCCTCATATCCATTCTCTGGTTGTTGAGACACAAACTTGGCACATCTGCCACCTGACAGGTCGAGTTACTTCCCTGTGAAAACTGACAACGCCTTTCTCTGAACGTAACCACCCCATCATGAAGAGTGTGTCTCTGTCCTTAAGGCTACCCAACCCTATACTTTACAATGATACAAACCAACCAGGCATGGTGGCGAACACCTGCAATCCCAGACCTCAGGAGACCCTATTTGAAAGACAAAACCAAACAAATGAGCCAAACTGCTACAAATCAACTGGGAGTGGTGGCATAGGCCTGTAACCCCACAGTGGGGAGGGGGCAGCAGAAGCCTTAGACGGTGACCTTCTTTCTGTGTCACCCTCCCATCTCATCCCACCTCCACAGAAAAGGTCATATTCTGTAGATTCTTCCACTTAGTCTTTTCTAACGTGCTATTTCATACATATAGTACAAAAGTATTTCAGATTTCTAGGCCAATGATGACACAGTTGCTCTAGGTTTGCAATGTAGACTTTCAATCACTAATAGGAATTTTGGGCTTGCTTTAGGTGATCCATAGACTCCTCTGGATGGTAGGTACCAGTGGATGTATGTGTCCAGATGTCCTTAACTGAAGGAAGATGAAAGGGAAGCACCTGTCCTCAGTGGAACCTTCAGCAGGCTGCTTGGTAAGGAGACAACTCACAGTACCTCCCACCCAGTTCTTAAGGAACATTGGAAACTTCTGATTACTTCCTTCTCCTGTTGAAGAGAGCCTGCTGTGAATCCTGAGCTCACCATTCCTGGAGGACTCCAGTGCAATCCCTCTCCAGGGACATGCAGATGACAGTGGTGATGTGGGCCTTAAAACATATTCCCACTTGGGATCGGAAACCTTGGTTCCATCCAGCCCCGCTGACATTCAGCAATTACTGACTTGCCTGAATTGGAAATGATAGCAGCACTTGAGGGGTGGCAAGATCAAGGTGTGATCATCACAAGAGTAAATGACCCAGATGCCTTCTGACTTTTGTCCAGGAGAGGCAGAAGATCCTACCTGATCTTTTTGATCAAGTCCCTTGGTTAGCACCCCACTTCTTGCCTCAGTCCTCTGGGGGATTTGGGGGGATAAGGAAGAAGGAGGAAAAGGAGGAGGAGGAAGAGAAAGGAGAGTGAAAAAGAAGAACAAAAAGTGAGAGGAGGAAGAATACCATAGGGGTAGAGGGGTTGGTTTGACTCAGGTCCCAGAGGTGACCCCAGCTTCCCACATCTGTCCTCTGACCAGAAGAGAACTGGGAGTAGTCACTGGAGTTGGAAGAGAACTCACCCAAAGACATATCTGGGATTTTTTGACTGTGCTATGTCAAGGAACCTGATACAGTGGGAAGAGAGGTCTAGGAAACACTTGGAATTCATGCACTCCCCAAGCCACCCAGAGTTGGTCACTTGGGAGCAAAGGGATGAATACACAAAGAAACCCCTGAATAAACACCTCCCTCTGAAGCTCCTCAGTTGTGGGGCGTCAGGAGTGTGCAAAATGAGGTCCAGGGAAGGAAGGGGATGGAGGCAGGGAGACGGTGGTATCACCCACACAGAGCTCCTTAAGACAACAAAGGTACAGCTGCTTCCTTGATCAGAACAGGCATGACCACTCAGAGGCTAGAAATGAGCTGAAAAATTCATCCATGAAAAGGAAGAACCTGGGTGAAGAGAGCCCAGAAGACATTAAATAAAAGAGTGATGGTGGTGTGGAGAGAAATCCCTGTGTATAGTACAATTGTTTCTTTAAACTGCTTTAAAAAAAATCAAAGAGATTTCAGGAATTGAGAATTTCAGCTCTCAAAAGTGGGATCCTGGGAATAGGCATGGTTTTTTGTTTTTAAGTTATCTGATTAAAAGTGGTGAAGGCTATACGTAAAAAACTGAAACACTGGACAGAACACTGGACTGGGAGTTTGAGTCCTATTAACAGTCCTACCCGGAAACTCACCTGCACTGCCCCAGTCTTTCCTCTACCAACCAAGGCAATTAGAGACCTGTCTTGCACTCCACTGAGTGAGTCACCAAGGGCACACGTGAGGGGACTCACCGGATAGCAAGTAGGGAGGGGGCTAGCCGACACCTGCAGACACCTTGGGAGTCTGGAGTGGCAAGACTTTGAAAGGGTCTCGAGTGCAGCGAGAGAACCGCGGGATGACGTCCGCAGCTGAGGCCGGGACGCTCCCTCCCCAGGACACCGCATCCCTAGATTCTCCCGCTGAGCGCCTCCGTGTGGCCGTC
>PVLA01018975.1:0-13273 GCA_004027455.1 Hydrochoerus hydrochaeris
AAATGTTGACACATTTTCCTTCTTTATGCAAGACTAACAAAGGCATAGTTAAAATATTAATGGTTAAAAATGTTCACTTACACACCACACACACTATATGTATATGTATGTGTATATATATATATATATATATATATATATATATATATAATCTCTAACGGTAGAACTTTGTATTACGCTTATATAAATACAACAAATATTTATATGACTCTAGAAATTATTACCGATTTTTCTAAAAGATGGATTCCTTGAATATTAAAACAGTGATTATTAAATATATAATTAGAAATTTATAAAGTTTAATCTGATATATGTTAAAATCATAATTCTGTTTTACATAATTTTATATTCATATTGTAGAAAAGATTGTGATTTTTAAATGATAACATGGAAATATTGTAAATTCTTATTAAAGATTATGAGCAAAATTTTCTTAATACTGACAAGATACAAGTGAAGAGATTAGGAGTTTTCTTTTACTGGTATTATGTCAAGTAGTTTACACATACTAGTTTATGTAATTCTTATATTAACCTAGTGAATTATATAGTACTATGCCAAATGTTGTAGACAGTACTAGCAAAATGAAATTGTATCCTGGGTACTAGTCAAGTTGGATAATCAAGGACTAGATTTATTCTTATGCCTTAAACAACTGAAAGAATAGAAATACATGAAAATAGTTTTTAAATGTTATAGGCAATGCATGACAATGAACTTTGAAAGAAGAGAATCAGTGAGATGAGCCCTGTGATTGTTCAGAATATCTGGAGAGAATTTTCTGGCAAGAGGACAGGGTAGGGAAACCAAGGAAAAGTGAAAATATCTACTTATAACCATGTATCCTCAACTTTCATCAAATGAAAGAGGAAAATATTTTTCTATTATTAACTCAGATTCTAGTTCATAAAATCTGAAAAGGAGGGACAGTAAGGATGAAAGAGGAGGAGGGAGAGACAGATGGAGATCACATGTATTAAGGTTTGTCCTTATAGATAAATTGATCTGTAAATAATTATAGGATCTACACTATAGATAATAAAAATGTTCTTTACAAACTTAAAACAAAAAGATTAGTATATTTTAAGACATATATGAAACAGGGATAACTTCTGATTTTCTTTAACACTACATATCTGGGGGTAGTCATTCTGAACGACACTGTCTACACACACATGTATTTCATACACATATCATTTCTTTCAAGTGTAAGATAGTATCGCTCAATTTAATTTGTAATTCTTTCATTTAGTATATTACTTGCACATTTCATTGCAATTAGTACATTTTCCAGTATCGGTTAAGGGCAAACAACACTGTCATATAGCTATGGCAATTTCTCATTATCATAATTAATAATGGATTGAAGGTTAACATACACATCTTTGCTCACAATACAAATTGTTACCTAGAAAAACTCATACAAGTGGAATTACTGCTTAAGAATAAATTATTTAAACTCTCAGTTCAAAACCCTTGCCATAAATATGATCAAATACATTATAAAATGACTGTATAAATTTATAATCTATCTGAAAAATGTAAGAACAAAAATAGCATGTCATATTGTGTCATAGAAAATAAAAAATTAAAATTGATACGATGCAAAAAAGTTCATTGTATCTTATATATTTGTCTATTACCCATGGTCTGCAGACCTCAATAATAATTATCTCTTACCTGATCTTTATAAGTAGAGTATGCATTGTTATAGATGGAGACCATATTTCATTTACAACAATTCCCATTATCAAACCTATATTTTTTCATATTTTAAGCATTCAAAAATATTTACTGAAGGGATATTAGACTATGGCCTAGGATGGAAATCTACAAACAGTTCACAGTGTTATTCCAGAGAGTGAAAGTAATTCAAGTAAAGCACATATAACAATGAAACAATCCACAGAGTGAAGAGACAACTTGCAGAACAGGAAAAAAATTGTCATCTAATCTTCTGATAGCGAGATAATATCTAGAATATATAAAGAACCAAAAATTAATCCCCCAAACCAGAAAACCAATAAAAAATGGGAAAATGAAATAAATAGATCCTTCTCAAAAGAAGTACCAAAAACCAATCTGCACATGTAAAAATGTGTTCAGCACCTTTAGTCATTAGGAAAATGCAAATCAAATAACTCCAAGGCTGCACCTTACTCAAGTGAGAATGGCTACATCACTGCCCCACCAAAGAAAGCAAATACTGGTAAGGATATGTAGAGAAAAGGAACTTTTCTGTATTGTTGATGAGAATATAAACCACTAGTGCAATAGGTATGAAGATTCTTCAAAACACTAAAATTAGAAATTTGACCCAAATATTCTTCTCCTGGATATATTCCTGAACAAGTTAAAGCATACTATAGTGATGTAGGAATATCCACAAATCATCCTAGATGCCTCTCAACAGACGAATGGATAAAGAAATGTGGTATATATGCACAATGATATATACTGTGAGACATGAATGAAATCATGATAATTGGAGAGAAATGGATGGAACTTGAGACCATAATGTTGAGTGAAATAAGTCAGATTCAGAAAGCTAAATATTGCATGTTTTTTCTTGTAACAGAAACCTAAAATATAAAGAAATAAAAGAGTAAAATAACTTTGGCATGGTAGTGAACACCTGTAGCCCCAGCACTCTGTAAAGCTGAGGGAGCAGGAGTATTGCAAGTTCGAGCACAGCCTGGGAAATTGAGCAAACTAGCGACACCCTAACTGAAGGAGAAAAAATGGGTGGGATTTCAGATCAGGAATAAGGTCTTGGGCTGTAAAAAACAAAATAAAATAAAAGAGAGTTGGTAAGAAAATAAAAACACAGACTTCTAGATAGGAAAAGAAATCAGAAGGGGGAAGTGTGAAAAGAGGGGGTAAAGGGTTCAGAAATAATCTCGATAATGCTATATATATATATATATATATATATATATATCTGAATTCTTCAAAAAGAATGCATTATAGGCTTAAAACATGCAGTAATAAAAACTTCATTGAAAGAATCCCTTGCATTTATGCCCTGTAACAAAAAAATTCTCATGAATTATCTGTTCCAAATAATTAAATAGCAATAAAATTAGTGGCATCCATGTCTATCATTTATTTTATTTTGGTGTATTCTAACTTTAAATATTGTCCTTTTAAAGCAAGTATTAAAACTGTGACTATTTAAATATTATTGATTAAATTTTGCATTAAAAATAAGGATCCTATCTTTTCTTGAGGTATATTAAAACAAATATAGTTTTTATTTAATAAGAAGTCTTGGAGAAATTTGGAGGTTTTTTTCCCACACCTGATTCTCCTAGAAAGGCCAACATTTTATCTGATTATACTGACTTGCTATGAGAGGCAATTAATACTTTGTAATGCAGTATAAGAAGTAGCTAGTTAACTTCCAAGTAAACAATATACATTATTTAAATCATATCTATCCAAGTAACACATGCAATATTTGTGCTTGCATGGAAAAATTCTACAGTATAAAAGTGTCAAGATAGTTAGAATAATTCAGGTCTTTTTAAGTTGGACAAACGTGGCTGTAAAACAGTACATTTTCAAAATTGTTTTTGTAATATACTATGCAAACAATTGAAAGATGATGCTTTGAAAATTATTTTGGAAATAATTTTCTATGCTTGTATGATATTAAGCAAGAATCATGCACAATTTGTAATAGGACTGTTTTCACTATGTACCATCTTTTATCTCTGCAATATATTTATGCCTTAAAATAATGCCATTTTGAATGAAATACCAGTTTAACGCTATTTCCTTTAATTGCAATTCATTACCTATACAAGAGGTGAAATAGGAAACATTCTTCTCATCAATAGAGATGCCCTCTACAGCAACGCTTCTCAAACTTCAGTGTACATTTGCATGAATAAAATTTGTTAAAATGCAGGTCCTGAATCAGTAAATCTGGGGTTGAGACAAAGATTCTTAAAATTGAACTAGCTTCCTGATGACACTTGCGGATGCTGCTGGTCCAGAGACTACACTTGGTGTAAAGACAGTCTGACGTTTAGAGGTCAATGATGTGTTAGGGAAGCCAGATATTAGAGGAAGATACAAAGCGCCCAGTTCAAAATGTTATAATTTTCACTTGTCAGGTAGTTTTTCACCTAAGGATTATCATTTCTGTCAGTAGTTGGTTGGTTCTTTGTTTAATTTTTAATCACTTGATTATTAGAAATAAGTACAAAGACATTTTTTTCTTGTCAGGTAGGCTATATGCAGTTTAAGGTATGCATGTAGTTTAGTGAAATTCATCTTTTGAATAACAAATAAATGAGTAAATGTACCAAGTTGCTTTTTAAAGCAGAAACTGATTTATTATTGGAAGAAAAGTTAAACGGTTTTGAAGGTCTGCTATATGTTATCAAGGAGTGTCTGGGGACAAAAGGACACCATACTAGAAAGTTTATTATGTACAACAGTGAGAAAAAAGGAACTAGAAATTACAAAGTCAATTTTGGCTGGAACAAATAACTATTTCTCTACTGAGTTGGTGTATGCAATTATGGTTTTGTTTAATACATACTGAATAACAACACATAGAAACAAAAAACCTGTGCTTGTTAAGATACTTAAAATAGAAAATAAATTATCTTAATATGCTGTGCATAGTTTAGAAATGGTAGAAATTCTCAGGCATTCTTTGCTTGAATAATCATTTCCACACCTATTCATTTTTCAAGTTTCATTTCAAATATTGTGGGTTGGTTATTTTACCTATAAAAGACACTTAATTCTATGTCATAAATTAGATCTTAATTTTATACACTGAATCGATAGAAGCCTCCACATTCTTTCACTAAGTAAGCATGAATTTGAAAAGTAAACCTTTTTAGTTTCCGTTCTCCTTCTTAAGGAATGGCAGGACACCGTGTAGATTCATGCTTAGAGTTGTCTCAAGCAGAAGGCAGAGGAGCTGGTGTATTTATATCTCTACAATCAAATGACCAGCCATCAGTAATTAAGGACTGCTCATTGAAAATCATAAATAACTAGGCATTTCTGGCTATCTTTGTTCAGGTAAACCAGAACTACAGCCGGAAAAGAGTTTTAGACCGACATAGCTCCTGGCTGATCGGAGTGAAATCTCACTGAGAAGCTATATAGTAAAGGGTACCCCATTAGTTCAGAGCAAAACATAGACATTTCTCAATTATACAAAACAAGACTGTAACAGAAGAGCCTATTTTAAATAGAGTGTTCATGTTGTCTCTATCACAAAAAGGTGGTATTGTCAAACAGCAAGTATATGACCATCTCCTTGCTAAATTAATAATAGGGCACATTTATGGTTACCGTTTAATGTTATGGAAAATACTGTGGAAAAGTAACCCTTGTTTATCCACTTTCCGTTCCAAAAAGCTATCAGGGCCTCTGTGTTAGTCTCTAAAATTGAGCTTCATTCACAGGACTTGCTCAATATTTTTAGGGAACCATTATTTAAATACCCTGTGTTAATCAGTCTAAATCATCTACCCATTACGTCTAAAATGAAACCAAGAAACAAATCTCTCTAGTCTAAGTCTTGTGACTCTGACATCTTTATTTCAGAATTTAAAAAATCTGTTGCTATCTCAGTTCCTGAATTATGTTTTACTTTTTTGTTTGTAAATGGTTCCTAAAATCTTCTCTGATGTTTTCTATTATTTCCAATTTGGTTTTGCTAGGCTTCTGATTTAAAATAAAATATACAACCAAACTCGATTGAGTTAAAGTGCTATCTGCTGGCTCAATTTTCTAGTGGAAGATAGAAAGGGGACTGGCCTGAAAGAGTTCTGTAATTAGTTGAGGGAAATACCATTAGGCTAACTCTTTGGTCTATCATTGCTTCTTGTCTCTAGCTGCCAAATTACTGTCTCAAAATAATATAGTCAATTAAGTGGGTTCTTGTCACAGGTTCCCTAGAGTTTATATTTCTTTAGTGTTGTGACTGGAACTGAAGGGGTTAGGTTCTCTTTCACAGCACCAGCTGAAGGGTGTCAGGGAAGGAATCTACATGGCTCAGCTTGGGGTCTGAGTTCACACTTTAGTCAAAAACACTGAGGTGGGAGGATGCATATGGTTCTAAGATTTCTCAATTTCTATCTTGTTCTAATTCCCAAATCCAGAGTACACTATGTATTACGATACTCACAGTGGCCACTTTGCGAAACGTAATCAAGGTGTTCATGCTAATTTTTGTCTACTACAATAACTGGGTAGATTATACTACTGTTGTTGGTTACTTCTGAATACCTTACTAACCATTAAAAATAAACACTACAGTTTTCTACATTTAATTTTTCTGAGGCATTCTTATTCTATGTTAAATACTGGAATGTGACTCCTTTTTAATTTACTAAATCCTTAACTAACAATAATTGTTTGTGCTGTTAGTGAAAATGCTCTGTGAATGATTTTTGGAATACTTCAAAGAAGTTTAAGCCTCTCCTGTCTCATAGTTCAAATAATCAGCCCTAAAGGGGAAACACTCAAATATACACAAAAGAATCCATTTGTAAACTTTGTAGTGAATATTTTACTTGTCAGCACTTCTTTCACTTTTTTTGTGAAAAAGTTTCCCAGTTTCAGTCAGGTGAGAACCTACTTTTAAAGATATCAACCCCATGAAAGGAAAGCTGAGGAATATAGAGGAAATCCAAGGCTCGGTACAATTCTTGAACATCTGAAAAGCCATGTTCTTTGTAATTTATTTAGTTTGTACATACCCATTGGCTAGGGCTAATTTTGGTCACTGTTTTATTTTTCTTTCAAATAAAATAACTTTAACTAAAATCCACAAATAGTAATACTAATATGTGAGATGGGATTGAAATGTCCATGGCATGTTTACATTTAAAAATTAAAAGATATGTTGCCATTAATCACCCTCGAAATACCCTCCCCCCACTTATGCCATTGTTCTTGACACTTTATGAAGCCATTCTGAAAGTCCTCTTTAGCTGTAGTGCCCTGGGCGCCTTGATGTCCTGCATCCATTCACAATATTACCTTTCTTGGTTGTGTTGACTTTGGAGAAGAATCAGAAGTCTTACAGTGACTGTTCTGGTGAACAAGGAGGATGGGAAAACAAACTACTTTTTTATGGCCTTAGCTTTCTGTCAGATGGCACTTGGCAGCCACATTTGCCATAATTGTTAAAATCATACCTCATAAAGACAAGAAAAAGGACTTGTAGAACAGATTTAAAAAGTGACAATAATGATGGAACAAATGTGTTAAAACACAGGGGGAGTATTTTGAAGAGAATTGATGACAGTGCATTTTTATTGTAATATTGCAAAATATAAAACATTCACTGTATGTTTCAATCTCACCCCATATGTTGGGAGTATCATTTTCAAAACAAGTTATGAACTGAGTTCACTGAAATCTCAAAATATAATGTTTAGAATGTGTATCACAGGGCAGGTATTGAAATTTATGGGCAACACTAAAAAATGTTTTAACTGTGATCATAAACAGTCTACCTTAATATAGCACAAAAATCTTCAGAATGAAAATAACATTCTGAGGAAAAACAAACTTACATATTCAACATTAGAAACTGAAGATCCAGAGAGATGTATGCCTAAACATTATACCAAAGCAATTTCCACATGTACAAAAGTTCCATATCAAATACAGTGCTTTAGGTTATGTTCTGTAAAATAATCTCCTTAATGTTATTGGGATGGCAATGTTCTGTGAGCACTCCATTTTGTACGTATTGCTTTATCCAAATGTAACCTTGGGAATGAAGAAATGCAAATCACAGAATATGGAATATTTAGGAAATCACTTTTGAACACTGTTCTTCTTACACTAATTAATTATTCAGTGATATTCACATCATTTCTCTGGCTTGAGACCAATTAAAATACAACATCTGCCAAGTGGACCACTCAAGGAGATGAAGAACACTATATTTTCTTACACACTCCCAAAATAACTTTGGCGCAATTTCATTTGGTCCTAGACTTTCATTTTAAGAAACTCTAACTTCAACTTTTCACAGTCACTGACTCTTTGTAGCTTCACAGAGACAGAAGAGCATTGCAATGCATTGCAATAGGGGAGTCTAAGAAGGATAAATTGATTGAGTACTACTGCCAGTTAATCACTTTGACAAAATGGCTTTCACCTATAACAGGAATAAGTGAGTGTGGCGAAAAGTTATTTCTGACTAATGCAGTCTGAAAACTTGTGGTCAAGACAAAAGAACAGAGTAAAACTTTATATATGATAAATAAAATTCCTCAATTTCAGATAAAAAATTCATTGTTGTTTCTGCTAAATCTCCCAACTGTCTTTCCAATTGGTATAATAAGAAAAAAATGCATATTATTTGAATTAGTTATGAAGCCAGAAATGGCTCCTATACTATTTTAGACAGAAGAGAGATTAAATTTCATGCTTAGGAAATATTGACTTATATGCACACAACTGTGGCCTATCAGCATACCCAAAACTCCTAGAAAGTTTTGCATACTTTCATCACCTCTAGAAAGCCCCTTAAACACACACACACACACACACACACACACACACACACACACACACAAAACCATTCCTAAAACTGGGAGGCTAGGGGTTCTCTCTCTCTCTCTCTCTCTACCTTCTAGAACATTCTAAAAAATATTTTGTCTTTCTCTTATTCAGGTTTACAGAGGATGTAGGCATGGTGCAGTAGTATCAGTCAGGAAAGAACATTCTTATTTCCCTACTGTTAATCTCTTCTAGTGTTTTAACACTGACAGGCTTAAGAATCGAAGAAATGTTAGGCAAGGAAAGAAAATGGCATTACCAATTTTTTTTTCATTCTTCAGGTCCACACCTCAACTGCACCTGGTTGTAGAAAAAATAAGAATTTATCTACAAATTGAGATGAAATGATGAGACATTTTGGCCTAGGGATTTGTTTGTGACTTGGAATGAGCTTGGAGATTTACCACTTAAGACATCTCTGCTTTGTAACAATTAGTGGTAAGAGGACCACACTCACCAAGTGGCATTATAAATACTGAAGAGAACAAAAAATGAATTGCTTTTAGGAACAGTCCATATCATTTTTCTTGTTGTAATTTTTATCATTTAGAGTCAGACTCTAAAAATATGAAATTTAGAACACTGTTCTGAAAAAGTACTATTTTAGTAATTTTAATATTTAGATTTAGAAGAGATAGAAGGCATGGGGATATCCAAACATTCTGCAAAATTCTACTATGTCCACTCTGCCTCCACAAGCAGCCCCCATCTCTTGATTAATAAAGATAAGTCTCCTTTTTGTCAACATTTTTGACTGGTGTATTATTTACTTTTTGTGTGAGTGGGACAAAATACCTAACGTCCACAAGAAAGGGAAGATAGTTAATTTTGGTCATAGTTTTTAGATGATTCACTCCATGTTGGTTGGCTCCAAGGCAGAAAGGGCATGGTAGAAAGATATAGTAGAGGAACAGTGATCGCCAAATGATAGCCAGGAATCCAAAAGAAGGAGACAGAGACAACAGTACACATTTCCCGTTCACACAGCAGTGACCCATCTCCTGGACCAAGCCCCACTTCAGAGCATGAGTCTTTTGAGGAATATTTTAGATTGAGCCCATAACAATAGTGACTCAAAATACAAATTCAGCATAGTCTGGTAGGGAAAGATCATAAAATGCACAGCAAAAACAGTAAAAAATAGTATTCAGGAAAAAATATCTGAGGCAGTTTGTTTCAAAATATTGTAAAAAAATCTGTCAAGTGGTCATGTAATTAGACTGTAACAATAATGGAACAATGAAGCCACAATGTATCACACTGATTATTTTACCTGTATTAAATTGGTAGATGTTATGCTTCCAAAGTGCTTGGCCTGATGCTAGCTGAAGCTTTAACATTTTTCTAGTTGACTAATGCAAACTCAGGTGCATTACATTAAGCACTTTAAATGATACAGACATGATAGAGAAAGCAGTCAAATTTTTTGAGGAATAAGCCATGGTGAAATCAGAGTCCTTCACCAAGGCCTTGAGGAAGAAATAGGAGATGCAAACACAAAAACTTAAGGGTGCATTACTGGCTTTAGGCCAATACTGGATTCTGTGAAATGCAGTTTAATAGTGTTCCTTATCTCTGTTAGATCAGAAAGTTTCCAGAGGCAGTTAACTACCAGAAACAAAGTGAACATGATTATCACAATAGATAACATGGAAAGCATGATAATCAGCTGTCTTAGGATTCCCTACCTTGCCAAGATCTGTGGCTATGCTTAATTAATCATAAGGTACCTCGTCTGATTTAATTTGCATAATCAAATGCATAGCAAAACAAAACAAAACTTGAGACATACCTTAAAGCCAGTCATCATTTATCACTTCGTTTCTAATTTAGAGTAAGTTTCCCAGCTCAAGGCAATCAGTCGGCAAAGACACTGAAGTTCCGAAAGTGAGTTGTTCTATCACTTTGTGGGCTTATCAAAGTCTCTTATGCCAATTAACCTGAGTCATCAGGTGATGAGACAGCAATCCAACTATTTAAGGAGCAATTGTTAGAAATGGATTAACACTCATTTTTTAAAACAAAGATGGCATTATAATCTGGAGTAGGAAAATACAGTGCTCAGTTTTCAACAAAAATCGACACGATCTAACATGGGAAATTTCACCATGCATTTATATGATCTAACATAGAGTTATACATAAGTATTGTGAGTGCACAAATGGATGAGTAAACGCATGCCTAGTGATAAGTTAGGTCTTACTTTGGCAATGTGTTACATTAGAAAGTTTCAAGTAGAAGCCTTTGAACCTCCTGTTTTCCTTCCATGGTCTTAAAGAAAACATCTCTGGAGAGACAGCAGAGATTAGAACCACCATGAATGAATCAAAATTAGTAGAAGTGATTACTGTCAGCACACTGCTATTTGATTCTTCATTTTGGCCAGCACAGAATGCCTATGGGATTAGGAGAAGGACAGTAGATTACCATGACGGTAATGAGACAATGACTCAAGCTCTTGCTACTTTTACAGACATGATTCTTAGCATTCTCTATTCATCTATTGATTTTGTGAATGCGTTTTTCTCCATTTCGACAACTTCAGACACCAACCAGAAGTAGTTTGCAATTACCCTGATAAATTTGCGTAGATTACCTCTCTTTTTTCAGTTCTCCCCAGACTTTTCTCAGCTTGTCTTAATTTCCTGCCTAAACAGCTTGTGTTAATTTCCTGCCTGCTGTCCTTCTTTAGGAAAAAAGAATGTAAGTCTATTCCTATACAGTTGAAAGGGGACATAGCATGTAGCATCATTTTTAAAGTGAGGAAAGATAGAAGTGTGGGTAGGTGTATGCTTCTAGTTTTAAAGGCTCTGTTGAATTTGGAATTATGGTGTTCAGTAGGCATGAATGACTTCTAAATGTGCTCGATATTGGGGATGCCAATATGAATAAATGAATGCCAGGATCTTATCTGAGAAGGTAGCTTGAATTCTGGCAAGGAATACAAAGATATAAACCTCTGCTCTACAAACACAATGTCTGCTCTGTGCCAGTAACTATGGTATCTGTTAGGTGTATAGAAGCTTGATAAATCAGACATGGTTGTTGTCCTTCAGGGAATTATTTTCTAGGTAAAATAAGTCTTCACAAAAAAAAACTCAAACAAGTTGGGTGTTTAGCTCAGTGGCTCAAGTGCCTACCTGGTATGCACAAGGCTGTGAGTTTGATTCCTGGCACAAAAAATAAAAAATAAAAAAATAAAACAAAATTTAAAACTCCAAGCAATTGGAATGTAGAAATCTTCTTTTTCTTCTTTTTAATCTTTCTGAGACAGGGTCTCACTATACACTTCAGTCTTGCCTTAAACTCACTTTGTAACCCGGGCTGGTCTAGAACTCATGACAATCCTCCTTCTTCAGCCTCTTAAATGCTGAGATCACAGGCATGTGCCACCACTCATGGCTAGAAATGTTTCTATAAGTTTTTATAACGAAGAAAAATGTATGGAAGAGAGCACATGAGAAAAAGAGTTTAACTTAAATTTGGAGGTGAATGATAGTTTCCATATGCTGATGAGGAATGGGGAATTGGTTCTTAGTTGGTGTCAGTACCATTTACCATGACCATGTCTTAGGTAGGAGATAATTAATCATACACTCAAGTAATTTGAGTATGATGGGAGACCAGAGTATCAGGCAGAGTATAGTGAGAAATGAGGATTAGAGAGAAGGGGCCAGATTATGCAGGGTCTTGAAAGCCATATCAAGAATTGTGATCTTTATCTTAGCAATGTCAAACTTGAATGTTTACAGCAAGTGTGTGATACAAAAATAAGTGAATTTACTGAACATACTATGGATCAGGATAGGTAAGAATGTAAGAAAAAATATAGATAAACCAGATAGAAAAATGTTACAATAATTGGCTGAATAGTACTGAGAGTTCTTATTAAAGAAATAGAAATAGAACTGAATGAATAGATTCAAGAAATATTTCAGAGTTAAAAACTGATAAGACAATGGTATGAAAGGTAAGAGGAAGACCAGTTATTTTCTGGTTTGAATATCTACTTAGGTAATCATAACCTTATCCAACAGAATACCAAGGAAGGATCATGTCTTGAGATAAAGACAAAATAATTTACTTCTGAAGTTTCTATGTCACATTAAAATGTATAGGACATAAAAGTATATCCAATGTATATAATATGGCAATTCCTAAAAAAAATTGAACATAGGATTACCATATAGTCCCACACGTTTGCCTATAGGAATATACTCAAAAACCTGAAGGAGGACACTTAAACATACATCCATACATACATCCATACACTGATCAAAGCAGCATTATCCACAATACCTAAAAGACAGAAAAAGACATTTCTAACAACAGGTAGATGAACAAAATTTATATTATATACACTTATCCTTCGGGATCCATAAGAATTTAATTCCAGGCCACCCTTACAGATACCAAAATTTGAGAATATCCTACTCCCACATGTAAAATGATAGTAAGATTTTATCATCTTGTATATTTTAAGTATTTTCCAAACTGTTTATAATATCTAAGACAATGTATGATATACTACCCTAATGTATTTCAGATACAAGTCTATAATTATTTTGACCCAATGATTGGTTGGCTTTGAGATGAAGAATCAACAGATGTAGAGAGCTGACTATGTATATATACACAAGGAAATAATATTCAGCATTAAACAGGGTTAAAAGTCTGATGCTTGATATAAACTGGAAGAACCCCAACAACATTTTGGAAA
>PVLA01018976.1:0-13098 GCA_004027455.1 Hydrochoerus hydrochaeris
ATTGGTGTCTATAAACAGTACTGCTGTAACTAATTTCTGCACATGTGGAAATGGCAGAGTCACTGGGTGATTTATATAGAATAGCAAGTGTTTCAGATGCAAAAGAGAAAAACCTTGGTTTGCTTAAACATAGGTTAAGATACACTAATGTGGCTGTTAATGCACTCCTGGTAATGACACAGAAGGAAATTAGAAATATTATTGGAACCTAAAGTTGAAAGAGAATGAGCCACCACCACTCCAGGGTGAGAACTATCAGGGTTTCCTGAGCTCTACATCATGTTGGAACTTGGGGTGCTGGGACAACAGGCAGCCAGATCACCATCCTGGTAAGCAGCTGGGGCCTCACAAGCCATCACTGCTCCAGGGTGAGAACTATTGGCATTTCCTGAGCTCTTCATCATTTTGGAACTTGGGGTGCTGGGAGAACAGTCAGCCAGCTCCCCACCCTGATCAGCAGCTGGGGGCCTGCCAGTGCTCGGACTAAGAATCAGACATTGATCCATCTCCCCACTCTGTCAGCAAGTGGGAGCCAGAGGTCTGAGTATCTCTTGGGAGGATGAACATATGCAGTGGGTGGTGTGTAAGTGGGATTTCCTTCCACCATCTCTTTAAAGGCAAATATATTTATCACTGTTTTGCTCAGTTCTGATTAATGGTACTGCTCTATTCAATATTCTGTTTTTAAAAGTTTGATATTTCCTTCCATTTTGCTCTACCTGACTGAAAGAACAGCCAATGTGAACAGAACAGAATCCACTATTGTGCCTATTGCTGTTGTCCTGGTGACCTGCTATGAGGTTCTGTGCCAATTTCACTGCACTGCCTTGCATGGGTTTGTTCTGTATTGTTCTGCTGTATTTTGCTACCTTAAAAAAAAGTAGATAAAAAAGTAATAAAATACCTCCAAAAATCTCCCAACTCTCTCAAAGCTGACCCATGGGGCATGGATGAGGAGAAACTCAAAAACAAAGCAACAGAATAATATAAGGTGATTAAAAAATAAATAACAACAACAGAACAGGTCAGTATGGTACTGAGCAACCTGAAATAGGATATAACTGAAGAGATAATGGACTTAAAAAGCAAAAGGTGGAAAAGAAAGTGCTCTAAAGGATATAACTGCATTTATGTTTAAGCGTGTAGGATTGATAACCATGTTGCTAAGTTGTTATTGGATCATTGGACAGAACTGTTTGCAGCTTCATTTTTTTAATGTCCACTTCATATGCTTTAATTTTGTAACTTGAACCACTATGTCTAAGAAGACAATATGTAATTTATCAACTAGTGGTTTCTTACTGTTTATTTTTTCTGAAATTCTGTATTGTTTCTACCCCTTTTTCTGTTTTGCTTTTTTTCTCTTTAAATAAAATTTTAAAAAAAGTTGAAAAGGATCATTGTTAGAGAGTTTGAGAGCTTCAGGTTATTGAGGTCAAAAATCAAACATTGCAGATCTTACAAATAATAAATGCATGTCACTAAAGATATTTACAAATACTCTGCTGAAGGTATATCTTTGGTTCTGAGAGAAAAAGCAGAAAGCAATACATTTTAATTAAACCAAACTTCTGTATAATCTTTTGGAGAAGTCCAAGCCTATATACATTAAAAAGATGGAAAAATTTTCACAGTCCCACTGGGTGAAGTGTATTAGAAGATAAAATTCAAAGTGAGTCTGTAAATGTGCCTCATGGGGAAAGGAACTCACAATATCTGCTCACACAGATGACTCTATGAAGTGATAGTGCAGATTCCTGGTGGATGCGATGATAAACTCAGACATTTCTAGGATTGGGGATGAAATTATCTAACAAAAAAGGCCTACAGCCACTCTTCTACCTGGAGTTATCCCTGCCGATACCCTAAGGGCAAGCACAGTTTTAAAATGTTGTATCAAGGGAGTCACTTCCAGATTTTGTTCCTTTGTATATCCTAAAGATATTGTTTAATTCACTTTAACAGGATAACTAAGTATTCTCTAAATGGTTTAAAAGTAATTGTCAAACAGATATATTTGGACCTTAGGAATACAACTCACATACTTTTTGAATGGAGCCTTAGAAATAGAGGACAATCCCTCTACCAGTCAATTCACCTGTCTGTCTACAGATGTGTGTAATTTGCTTTGTAATGGATTAGGAAAAAATAGAAGATAAAGAAATTTAGGGTTAGCTAGTTCTGGAAAGTTGCATCTAAATGATTTGTAGTTTCCAATGCAAGTACAGAGTAATCTCATCTCTTTTTTTTTTTTCCTCAATGTCCTTCCTCTTTTAAGTAAATGCTACCTCACTCCTGGTCACATCTCAGGTACTAGCAATATATAACTTTTTGAGTACTTTGAAGCAAATGATCTTTTTCCCAGCATCTATAAATGCAACTGTGGCCTACAATCCTGAGTTGAATAAAACAGAATCCTAGTGCTCTGTGGATCCAAGAAGTTGTCCCTAATAACAGACCTTTTGTCCCTGACACAAGATTAAAAATTGGATGACAGATGACATTGGTGAAGGTGCAGATCCCAGCAATGTGCCCCTCATGATAATCCTCATCCTGAGGGCCAGATCACACCACAAGAATATTTATTTATAGTTATAGATTCAAAGGAAAGTCCTAATGATAACTATGACTATCAATAAATAAGTGAAGCTCATTAGAAGCTTTCTCATGTTAGGCCTTTCCATTAGTGTTAGTGGCAGGCTACCTACTCACCCAAATCACTGCCAGCTGTAGTTGGTGTTGGCCTTGTGGCTGGATGGCAGTCAAATCAATGTGTGGAGCAATGATTGAGGCTCACCCAGTCTCTGCCTCATTTTTGCTTTTGCCACCTGGCACAGAGCTTTCCAGGAGGCACAGAGGTGGAGGAGAGCTCTCTAGGAATGGGACTACATGCCTGACTGACCAGTGCTTTTGAACGAGCATGATATTCACATGCATTGCATTAAGACTTTCTGTTTGGTAACATATTTGCATTTTTTATTTAAAGAGAAAAAAGCAAAAAAGGTAGAAATATTGCAGAATTTCAAAAAAAGGATAAATAGTAAGAGATCACTGGTTGATAAATTACATATTGTCCTTTTAGAAATAGTTATTCAATTTACAAAATTAGAGCATACAAAATAGACATTTAAGCAGTAAGACTGCAAACAGATCTGTTCAACAATCCAACAAGAATTTAGAAGTTGGTTATCAATCCTATACACTTAAATATTCATGCAGTTATATCTTTTAGAGCACTTCCTATTTCCTCTCTTTTTTAAAATAGCAATTATACATTTTTAAAAATTGTTATTTAAAGAGAAAAAAACAAAAGAAAAAGGGTAGCAACAATACAGAATTCTAAAAGAAAAAAGAAAAAACATTAAGAAACCACTAGTTGATAAATTACATATTGTCATCTTGGATGTAGTTGTTCAAGTTACAAAATTAATGGATACATAGATATTCAAACCATGAGACTGCAAACAGTTCTGCTCAAAGATCCAACAAATATCCAGCAATATGGTCATCTATTTTACACACTCAAACATACATGCAGTTATATCCCTTAAAGCTCTTTCTTTCCTCTCTATTTTACAATAGCAATTACACATTTTGGGTTTTATTACTCTTATAGTTCTTATTACTTTTTACAGTAGAGACACAATGTGACATTTATGAATATTATTATTATTTATTTCACTAATGAGGATAGTCTCAAGTTGTCTCCATTTACCTATGAAGGCCTCAACATCATCCTTTTTATAGCTGAGTAATATTTCATTGTATAAAAATGCCACATCTTTTTCATGCACTCTGCAGCTGATGGGTATATTGGTTGTTTCCAAGATTTAGCTACTAAAAATTGTGCTGCTATGAACATGGAGGCATATATACCACTGTGAAATGAACTTGTCAGTGCTTCTGGGAAAATATGAAGGAGGGGAATAGCTGTATTGAATGGAACTTCCAATCCTAGTCTTCTGAGAATTCATCATATGGATTTCCATAGTGTTTGCACCAGTCTACATTCCCATCAACAGTGGAGCAGTGTTCCTTTTTCCCCACGGCCTCACCAACATTTATTATCAGTTGATTTCTTGATGGCAGCTATTCTTTCCAGGATGAGGTGAAATCTCAGTGTTGCTTTAATTTACATTTCTCAAATGACCAGTGATGGTGAACATTTCTGCATGTATTTATTTGTCATTTGTATATCTTTCTCTGAAAACTGTGTGTTCATCTCAAATGCCCATTTTTGGAGAGGGTCTTTGAATTTTGGGGGCTTGATGTTTTTCAATTCTTTATATGATCTGGACATAAGTCCTTTGTCTGAGGGGTTGCTGGCTAAAATTCTTTCCCACTCTGTGGGTTTTCCTTTCACTCTGTTGGTGATTTCCTTTGAAGTGCAGAAACTTTTCAATAATATGACATTCCAGTTGTTGATTCTTTAAACTGTTTCCCATGTAGTTTGCACTTTGTACATAAATTCTCTGCTTACCCCTATGTCTCCAAGATTCTACCTACCTTATCTTTCAGTAGATTTAGTTTTCTGTTTTAATATTTAGTTCTTTGTTCCATTTAGACTTTAGTTTTGTGCATGGTAATATGCATGGGTCTAGTATCAGTCTTCAGCATGTGGAGAGCCAATTTTTCCAACACCATTTATTAAAGAGGCTGTCCTTCTTCCAGTGGACATATTTAGCCCCTTTTTCAAATATCAAGTAGCTGAGTGTCTTTGTAGTTGTTCTTGCAACTTCTAATCTGTTCCCTTAATCCTCAGGTCTATTTCATTGCCAGTACCATGCTGAATTTATTACTGTGGCTTTGTAGTATAGATTCAAGTCAGGAATTGAGATGCCTCCTGCCTTGCTTTTGTTACCTAGAATTGCATTTGTTATTTTATGTTTCTTCAGTTTCCGAATGAATTTTAGTAGTGTTTCTCTAGATCTGTGAGGTGTGTCAATGGTATTTTGATTGGGATTGCATTAAATCTGTATAACAGTTTGGGGACTATGGCCATTTCACAATCTTGGTTCTTCCTACCCAAGAGCAAGGAAGATCCTTCCATTTTCTAATATCGTCTTCAATCTTCTTTTTCAGATTAGAATAATTTTCAGCACATAGGTCTTTTGCATTTTTAGTTAGATTAATTCCTAAGTATTTCATTTTTTAGATGTTAATGTAAAGGGCGATACTTCCATAATTTCTCTCTCAGTGAGTTTTTTGTTTGTGTACAGGAATGCTTTTGTTTTTTGAGTGTTGATTTTGTATCCAGCTACACTGTTGAACTTGTTTATTTCCTCTAGTAGTCCTTTAATTGAGTTTTTTGTGTCTTCTATATAAAGTATCATGTCATCTGTAAATAGTGATAGTTTAACTTCTTCTTTTCCTATCTTTATTCCTTTTATTTCTCTCTCTTGTCTGATTGCCCTGGCTAGTGTTTCCAGAACTATATTGAAAAGGAGTGGTGATAGTGGACATCCTAGTCTTGTTCCTTATTTTAAAGTGAAAGCTTTTGGTTTTTGTCCATTTAGTGTAATATTGGCTGTTGGTTTGTCATACATGGCCTTTATAAAGTTGAGGTAGACACCATGTATTTTGAGTTTCTTAAGGGTTTTTATCATGAACGTGTGTTGGATTTTGTCAAAAGCTTTTTCTGCATCTATTGAGATGACCATGTGGTTTTAGTTTTTGGCTCTTTTTTGTGGTGTATTACATTTATTGATTTGCATATGTTAAACCATCCCTGCATTCCTGGAATGAACCCTACTTGGTCATGATGTATAATCTTCCTGATGATTTGCTACATTCTATTTGCCAGTACTTTATTGAGAATCTTTACATCAATGTTCATTAGTGAGATTGGTCCATCATTTCTCCTTTTTGGTTAGAACTTTTTCTGGTTTTTGTATCAGAGTACTACTTGCTTCCAGGAATGATTTAGGGAGGATTTATTTCGTCTCAATTTCATTGAAGAGTTTAAGGAGTATTGGCATCAAATCTTCTCTAAATTTCTTGTAGATTTCATGTGTGAGTTCATCAGGACCTGGGCTTTTCTTTGTTGGTAAGTTTTTCATTACATTTTCAATTTCAATAGCTGACATTAGGTTATACAAAATTCCTATATCTTCTTGTTTGAGCTTTGGTAGTTCATATGTTTCTAGAAATCTGTACATTTCCTCTGTGTTTTCCCCTCTATGTGAGTAGAGATTTTCAAAGTAGGTATTCATGATCTTTTGAATGTCCATGGGATCTGTAGTAATTTCCCCTTTTTCAGTTCTTATTGTGTGATTTTGGGTTTTTTCCTTCTTTCCCTTGATAAGGTTAGCTATGGGTTTGTCAGTTTTGTTTATTCTCTCAAAACACTAGCTTTTTGATTCATTAATTCTCTGTACTTTTTTAGTTTCAATTTTATTGATTTCTGCTCTAATCTTTACATTTTCCCCTCTTCTGTGAGTTTTGAGTTTAGCTTGCTCTTCTTTTTCTAGAAGCTTGAGATGGAGCATTATGTTGTTTATTTGTGCTCATTCTGTTTTCTTGATGTGACAATTTATTGCTACATATTTCCCTCTTAAGACTGATTTAATTGCATGCCATAGGTTACACTATGTTGTTTCTTTGTTTTCATTGAATTGTAGGTATTGCTTTATTTCTTCTTTGTTTTCATCTGTAGCCTACTGGTTGTTCAAAAAGTTGTTATTTAATTTTCATGTATTTGTGCAGGTTTTGAAATTTCTGTTGCTATTAATTTCTAATTTCAGTGTGCTATGGTCAGATATTATGCATGGCATGATTTCAATATCTTTGTATTTACTTAAGAATGTTTTATGGGATAATATATGGTCTGTTTTGGAGAATGTTCCATGCACTGCTGATAAGAATGTGTATTCTGATGTGGTTGGGTGGAATACTCTGTAAACATCTACTAAGTCCAATTGCTCACAGGTATGATTCAGTTCTGTTATTTATTTACTGACTTTTTGTCTAGGTGATCTATCTCTTTGTAACAATGGGCTGTTAAGAACCTCTGTTATAATTGTGTTCTTGTGTATTTGGTTTTTCATGTCCATTAGTATCTGTCTTACATAGTTGGCTGCTCCTGTATTTGGTGCTATATGTTTATAATCATTAGTTCTTTATCTTGAAATTTTGCACTAACTAGTATGTAGTGATTGTCTTCATAGCTTTTAATCATTTTATGTTTGAAGTTCACATTTTCTGAAACTAGAATAGTTACTGCTGCTTTTTTCTGGGTTCCTGATGCATGGAATACTATTTTCCATCCTTTGACTTTAAATCTATGAGTTACTTATTGGGTCAGATTTGTTTCTTGTATACAGAATATTGTGGGATCATGTTTCTTGATCCATTCTGTCAATCTATTTCTTTTTGTATGTGAATTGAGGCCATTTACATTTATGGATATCACTGACATGTACTGGCTTGACTTTGCCATGTTATGTTCCAGGTGTTTGTTTTCTGCTTTTCCCCTTATTTAATTGCTTATCCTACCTGGTAGTTTCTTTCTGTTATTGTTTTGTGGATTGTGGTCATTTTTATCTCTGTGTAGTATGTCTTTCAGTACTCTTTCTAGGGTTGGTTTTGTGGATGTGAATTTCTTCAGTTGTTCTCTGTCATGTTAGTATCTTGTTTCTCCATTAAACTTGAATGAAAATTTTTCTGGGTACATCAGTCTGGATTGAAAGTTGTTTTCTTTCAGGGCTTGAAATACCTCACTCCAAGCTTTTCTTTACTTGAGGTTTTGTGCAGAAATGTCTGCTGTGATTGTAATTGGCTTTCCTTGGTAGGTGAGTTGTGTCTTTTCTCTAAGAGCTTTTAGTATTCTGTTTTTATACTGCATGTCTGAGATCTTAATTACTATGTGTCTGGGTGTGGATTTATGTTGACTGTGACTATTTGGTGTTCTATATGCCTCACTTATCTGCATATCAGATTCTTTCTCCATGTTTGGGAAATTTTCTTCTATTACTTTTGTGAATATGTTGTTATGTCATTTGCATTGACTCTTGCCTCTTCACTGATGCCTATTAATCTTATATTGTTGCATCAACTTGAAGCTGTTGGATTGTCATTTCATGCTGCTTTGTTATTTTTAAAAGTTCTATCCTTTCATGATCTCTAATTGCTATCTTGTCCTCAAGGTCCGATATCCTATCCTCAGCTTCATTTAAGTGGATTTGCAAGCTTTGGATAGAATTTTTTTGTTTCTTGGATGTGTCTCTTTGAGTGTGTTTCATGAATTCTGCATCTTTTCTATATTGTTCATTTAAGGTTTCAATCAATTTCTTATGATCCTGTACTTTTTTCTCTATTTCTTCTTTAGCTGTGCTCAGCAACTCCTTTACTAAAGTTATTATTTCTATCTTTACATGGAAGAGTACTTCTATTTTAATTTCCTCTATAGCCTGATGGAGCTTTTTTTTTTTCTTGTGCTCACTATCTTTTCAGAGGTTACTGGGGTATTACTTTGGGGTCTCTATTTCAGTATCTCCTGCACTTGCTTCTGGTGGACTATATGTTTGAGACTGCATTTTGCTTTTTCATTTTGTTATTTTCACTCTGCCTGATGTTTTCTGTGTGTAGGAGTTGGTCACCCACACTATTTTCATAATCACCAAGGTCTTACAATTAGTTGGAGGGGGCTTTACTACTGGCTCCATTTACCCACTGTACACCTCTATTTTAGGGGCATACTCACCACATTGGCACAGTTAATCTGCTGTAGTCCAAGGTTCACCACCTGGGAGCTAAATTCCAATTTTTTTCCATGCACTGGGATTCCACCAGAGTTCACGGTCAGGGCCTTAGGCTAGAATCTGGGTCTTGCTGGTTGCTTGATGTCAGTAGGCGTGGTGCCCTTGGGCCTTGTCCCTGTGTGTGGCCTGAGGTGTTCTGAGATGCTGCACATGTTCTTACAACCTGGGAGCACACTTAAAGTCCCTTTCCATAGGCTGGGGTGCTGCCCAAGAGCAGGGTGAGGGCCCAAAGCTGGAATCTGGGTCCCACTGGCTGCTTGGTGGTTGCTAGGCATGGTCCAGTTTTGTCCCTGTCCACGTGTTCGGTCCTGGATGGTCTTGGATGCAGCACGTGGTCTTCCTGCCTGGGACAGGCTCAAAGCCCACCTCCATGCACTAGGATTCTGCCAGAGCCCACAGTGGGGGCCCAAAGCTGGAATTGGAGTTCCACTGGCTGCTTGGCAGTCTCTGGGAATGGCCCAGTTGGGCCCCTGTCCCCGCATGTGGCCCTGGGTGGTCTCAGACACAGTGCATGCTCTTACCACCTGGAAGCAGGCTCAAAGTCCTTTTTGTGCACTGGGATTCCATCAGAGTGCATGGTGAAGGCCCAAACCTTATTTGCATTATTATATGTTTCAGCTTTGACTGAGAGATATAAAGTGGGTAAAGCAGCAGAGCTATTGGACTGTTCAATTCAACTGGGAATTAAGTAGCTGATAGCATGAATGCTGATGCTGATTTGTGTCAAGAAAATTTAAGTGTTAATCTGAGGATAGAGCCATGAGTTAGGCCTGTCCTATGAGTGTCATTGCAGTTTTGAAAGAGAGAACTTGTGTACTATGTTGCAGCTCCAAAAGGGAGGAGAAATTTTGCTTCAGGTAGAGGCACTTTGAAGTCCTCTCTTAAATTAACTTTAATTATTTCGATGATGTGAGCTGAAACTGCAGGTGATGGCACATGCACAAATATTGGAAGTCCACTATTGGGAAGGTTCATATGGGTAAGAAGAGCTTCTCCACCTTCAGTAAGGTTGCAGAAAAGCTCTTCTGTCCAAGTCTGTCTCATGTTCTGGGGTGCATTTCTCAGTGACCAGTGCTTCTTGAACCTGAGGGGTCAACTAGTATGGGGATTAGAGTTCCAGAGGTCTGGTTGACAGCCATGGCAAAGGAGGCAATTTGGGCAGACCTAAACCTCCCATTTCCTTGGCAGACCAAGTGATTCACCCTGCCTACATTGTCCTGCTCTGCCTCACCCCGCATCCTACCTCCACCCCTCCCTAGCCACTCCCCCATCATGCCTCTTGGTCATGAGATATATCTCCCTGCTTTTCCACAATAGAATTGAATCTGTGCCATCAGCCTGGTCTCCAGAGTGACTCCCTCCTTCATCACTGGCCACAGGCCCAGGTACCCTAGAGGCTCCCTTGAGCCTCAAGTGGTGCCTAAAGCAGGGACCCTGAGCACCCCCTGGGAACTGGTAAGTGGCCCTTGCCCTCATGATGGGCTTCATGCTTCACAAGGAACAGCCATCCGCAGGTATAGGCCCTTGCTGATCTCTTGCAAGCTAGACAGTGTAAGATTTCTTCAAAACCCTTTCCCAATATTGGGGACTTCTCCTCCTCTTTAATCCCTGGCTTCAAAATGCCTGTCTTTGGGACCCTAACAACTTGGACCCGCCTTCAGGCGAGTCCAAATGGCCGAACAACATGAAGGGAAGATCTTCCCCTTAGGGCTCCAACCCTCTCTACTCACCATAAGGGCTTGCTTGACAGGCTCCGACAGCGTCACAGGAGCTGATTCAGAGGCCTTTCCGCTGCTAGCCAGTCCTGCTGCTTGTGCAGCCACAGAGCCTGCTGCAGGCCCATCCCTCACCCAAGAATTAGAACACGATCTCTCGCTACACCAACCAATAAGAGCAAATAAAATCAATTAGAGAAGGAGCCTCGGCTCCTCGACCCAAATCAGAAAAAATATATCCCTCACTAGAGCCCTTAAAGCGAGAGCCGAAGATGGAGCCCAGAGAAAGTTCTCCTCCCCCTCCCAGAGAGAGTTTGCCTCCCTTTTACAAACAATAAGCTCTGCCTGAGGAAAGTGAAATATCCATGGGATAATCCCCCTGTTGATCCTTCCGCGCCATCTGCTGGCGGTTCTCTATCATTACACCCTAGAGCC
The DNA here is from genome assembly GCA_004027455.1 of Hydrochoerus hydrochaeris. NCBI lineage: Eukaryota > Metazoa > Chordata > Mammalia > Rodentia > Hydrochaeridae > Hydrochoerus > Hydrochoerus hydrochaeris. The sequence continues at coordinate 10,910 of PVLA01018976.1, forward strand.
CCATGGGAATCCTACTGGCAGGCCAGGCCAAAGAGAGAGCAGGCTGTTACAGAATGGAATGATTATGAGGGATTATGCCGCACTGGGGATAATCAAGCTGAACATTGGGAATGGGAAGAAGGGATCAAGGAGATGTTCCCTGCTAATCTACATCAAAATTCTGCTTGCCCTCTGCATTGTTACCCTCATGAGTATTGCACATTAAAACGCTTCCAAGAGGCTGTTAAAAGGACAGCATTCAGGGCCCTTTCACCTAACAGCTCCTTGAAACTGTCAAGGTGGAGCTTAACTGCCCAAGTGACTGGAAACAACTAGCAACGGCCATTTTTAGTAGCGATCAATACCAGGACTGGCTAGCTATCTATAAGGATGAATGCAAACAACAGGCAGAACGCAACCAGAAAACAAATGTAATGCTTAATTACGAATGTCTGGTGGGAGAAGCACCTACGCATCCCCAGCGGTACAGGCCCAGGGACCTCCACAATATTTTTATCAAGTAAAACTGTCTGCATTAAGAGCCTTTAACCGCTGCCATGCTGGGCCAGTGACTCCAATGAACAAGCTCATCCAAGCGCCAATGAGGATTTTGCTTCCTTTGTTTTCAATGCCCTAGAGTCCTGCAAATGCAAGGTACAACTCAAAGGGACAGCTCTTCATTGGCTAAAGAATTAATCTTTGAGGGAGCCACCCCTACTTTCAGGACTCTAATAGCTCCTATTGAAAATGGAGATTTAGACTGATGGATACTGGCATGCAGAGAAGTGAAAGCTCAAGGTGCACAAGCACTGGCAGTGGCTCTCTCTGCCCATCTGCAAATTGGCACTGGTACTATGCCTCTGTGTTTCAATTGTAAAGCCCCAGGACATTTTGCCAAACTATTCCCTAAAAAAGGACAAACTGATTCAGATATAAAACCAAAACCTCCCACACCATGCCCCAAATTCAAAAGAGGCTATCATTGGTCAAAGGACTGCCGATCCAAAACAGATAGAGATGGCAATCCTTTAAACTTGAAAATGATCAACCCTCAGCCCAACAAAAAAAGAGGGAAATAAAGACAGATTCACAAATTCTATGGACTGTGCCCATCACTCAAAAAAAGGCACTATTAACCCTAGAGGTAGAACAGATGTCACTCTCTGGACATATTGACTCTGGGGCAGAATGATCCTGCTCTCCAATTGTCCCCTATGGCACCTTTTGGCCCACTGCCCCAGGGCCCACCATTCAAGGAGCCACAGGCCAACAACCAGCCATTCAAATAACTCATCTACTCACATGGAGAGACAGGGAGGGACAATCAGGATACTTTCAACCTCTACTTCTAAAGGTCCTTCCACAAGTTCTATGGGGAAGAATATTTTAACTCAATTAAATGTTAAGTTAATACCCGAACCACTCCCCCCGCCATATGGGCCATTGCTCCCGTGGTAAACCCACAACCCATACAGCTGAGCTGGGACACTGATACTCCTGTATGGGTGGACCAGTGGCCCTTACCGTCCCAGAAGCTAATTGCCTTCTGACAGCTACTTAAGAAAATTACATCAAAAACATGTAGAGCCATCAGTGAGTCCTTGGAATACATCAGTGTTTGTCATCCATAAAAAGGATAAGAACAAATACCATTTGTTTCATGATCTTAGGGAAGTTAATAAACATATCATAAAGATGGGGGTTCTATAGCCAGGACTGCCGTCCCCTACAGCAATTCCAAAAGATCATTGTATTGTTATCATAGATATAAAAGACTGTTTATTCTCCATCCTGCTACATAAACGAGACCATCCTAGATTTGCCTTTTTGGTCCCTATGACTAACCACCAGGGCACCACTGAGAGATATCAATGGAAATTAGTCCCTCAAGGAATGAGAAATAGCCCTACCATATGCCAGGTGTATGTAGATCATGCCATGAAACCCCTCCGATCCTCTTATCATTGTATTCACTATATGGATAACTTTCTTCTCTCCCATGCAGCCCCTCACCAATTACAACTGGGTCTTCAACAATTATTAAACAACCTTAAGATATTTGGACTCCAAATCACCCCAGAAAAGATCCAGGCAAAACTCCCTATATCTTCCTAGGTCACCATATTACAGATAAAGTTACCCCCATAGCCCCCAGATTACACAGCCAATCCTCTTACACCTTGGCAGAGCTACAACCGTTGTGTGGGGTT
>PVLA01018977.1:0-13271 GCA_004027455.1 Hydrochoerus hydrochaeris
AGCCCCGGAGGAGGGGCGGACAGGCAGAGCCCCTCCAGGAAGCTGTGGGCGCAGTGGGCTCTGTCATCCGCAGGGCGGAGCATGGCTGCATCTGGACCCCTGGGTGGTCCCATAGGGCAGATCTGTTGGCCCGCCCCCACTGCCCCTAGCACTGACAGCTCCTGGACAGACCTCATGCAGCTTTTTGCTAGTGACCTACATCCCAGCCTCGGGGCACTGACCTTGGCCAGGCATGGGCAAGGAAGGCCAGGAGGGCGGCAGTGGCAGGGGCTGGTGCTCGCGGGGTCGTGTGCTCCATTGTGCGGAGGCGGCGGGGAAGGGGGCGGAGGTTGGTGGGCAACATGGCGCTTGGAAAGAGACCGCGTCCTTGCCAGGCGCCCGCCCACGCCCGCGCCGTGCCCGCTGCCACCTCCCACTGCGGCCGGGAATCACTGCCACCACCGCCGCCGTCACCTGCGCCTGGCAGCCAGGAAGGGCACGGTCGTGTTCTGTGTCATCCTGTCTAGACGGTGCCCAAGCAAAAAAGCATTTCCCTAAGCTCCCCGCCCGGAGGATCCGCGGAGGAGCCGCTATAGCATCTGCCAGCCTAATGACACTGCAATTTCCCATTCAAAGGGCAGGCAAAATACCCAAACTGCCCTTGGGGAGGCCACGGGTACACACTACTCGAATTCCGGAGACCGCCGCGCCGGCGAGGCAGGTGCGCCCCAGGAGGGCTGCGCCCCTAGCGCAACTGGGGCCTTGGCCAGAACGCAGCCGCGCCGCCCGCCGGTGGCAGGTCCTGGACCGCGCCCGGGGCCACCGCTCCCTCCCCGGGGCCCGTCCCCACCCCGACCCTGGCCCGCACCCTTGGGCTCCCCTGCTCTCCCGGGCCCTCCAGAAGGCGCGCCCACCTTGGCGCCGATCTGGTTGCCGCACTGGCCCGCCTGGATGTGCACGATCTCGCGCATGGTGCCGGTGGAGCGGGGAAGGCGCTGGGCCTGGTGCGGTGCACGCGGCGTGGACCTGAGGGCTTGCGGCGCAGAGACGGCAGCCGACCCCCCAGCTCCGCCCTTTATAACCGGGACCCGCCCGGCCTACGTCACGTCACGGAGGCGGGGCCGCGGGCTGCACGGCGGGGACTGCGGCACCGCGAGGGGGAGCCGGGGCGCGGCGCGAGGTGCGGGGCGCGCGCTTGGCCGGGGTCGGTGGGGCCGCGCAGCTTCCGGCGTCCCGCCCCCTCTGAACCCCCCAGACCTGCCCATAGCCAGGTTCTGGTGCAGGGGGCAGGGTCGCCTGCGGACCCCGACCTTGCCTCCCTTTTTCAGTGGGGACCCAAGGACCGAAGCCTGCTGGTCAGCGGGCCCCGCCCTGCGCCCCGGCCAGCGCCCCAGCCAGGGTCTTGGACCCCGAATCTGGTTGCCTTTTGGTTCTGGGGTTCTGGGTGGGAATTCGCAGCGAGTACAGCCGCCCTCCCTCGGGTGGGTGCTGGTGGGAAGGGGGTGGGGGCAGGTGGCCCAGTGGGTGGCGGCTGTCTGCAGGGACAAGGAAAGCGAAGGGACCAGGGAAAGTGCTGTGTGCAGATTTGTCACATGTCTGCTTGGGGCTCAAGTCCTTGTAAAATCCTCTTAATATGGGGAACATTCTGCCCGCGCGTGCGTGTGTGCGCGCGCGTGCATGTCCGTGTCTGTGTGTGGTGTGTCCGTGTTTCTGTGCGTGTGTGTGTCGGAATCTGAGAAGACCAGGGAGGAGGACTATACGTTCACACACCGAAGGACATGTGAACTGAGATGTGTCGTGCAAAATACATCAGCCTTCACGGGCCCTACAAGTTAAAATAGTGTAGAATGCTTTGTTGCTAATTTTAAAACATCGATGACAAATCAAAATGATAATGTTTTGGATAAGATGTGTGAAATAAAAATTTTTTGCAAATAATTTCATGTAAGTTTTTAAAATGTGAAAACTAAAGAAATTTAGAACTACAGACATGGCTCACACGGACAGTGGACCGGCACTGCGGTGCGGAAGGCGGAGATTCCTACCCCGGTTTCACAGGGCAGAAAGCAGGTTGCAGAGACAATGAGGAAGCAAGAGAAAGCCCTGCGGAGTGCAAAGGCCTGGACCGGCAGGGGTCAGGCCCAACTTCCGGCCCACGGCAAGCCCTGCGCCGACAGAGGAGCAGGGGCTCCAGGCTCCTCCCTGTAATCTGCTTCTCCAGGTATAAAGTGATGTAATTACAAGTGCCTCGGAAGCCAGCTTTGAGAGCAGGAAATGAGAAGCCGAGGATGAAAGCGGGCTTGGTTTATGGAGCAGAAATGCCTCATAAACCCCGGGGATGCTGTCATTATAACCGTGGGTACCACTTGCCCTGCTAATGCTCCGTCTCTATTGGAGACAGAAGCGCCCACAGCCAGTCCTCTGTGCCCAGTCTTGGGTAATCTTTACTGTGCTTCGCATAGAAAGCTGGACCTCCAGGGTCCTCCAAGCGTACAGGCAGGTGCCCTGTGCCACCCTGAGGATGGGGATGGAGTCCTAGACTCTGTCCCCTGTCTCCTTCTGCTCCCCAAACTGCTGGGCCCTGCCAGAGAGTTGTCCTACCGATGCCGTTCCCGGGGTCCAAGGCTTGGCCTCGCCTTCACCCCATCCTGCCCCCAGCCCCACTTCTTGGCTCTTCTCCAGCAACCTGAGCCTTCCAGCCCCCAGAAGTGGTCCTGCCCTGGGCAACTCACAGACTATAGTTTCACAAAGATTCCCAGGAAACGGTTGCCTATTGGCTTTTGCTATTTGAAGGCAGGTGTTTAAAGCCAATAGGAGCAGAGACTGTGACCTGGAAAGGATAATACTGGGGACAGGAGGTTCCCCCAAAGGTGGCATGAGATCAGCTGCCCTTTGGTCACCCCATGGGGTGAGCTGGCTCTGCCACTTCCAGCCTTGGTCCTTCAGCAAATCACCCCACCTCTGAGAGCCTTGGTTTTACTATCCAAAAATCTGTTGTTGTACGGTGAGCACAGAGTCGGTGTGTGCGCTGGACTCAGAGTCAATGTGCAGTGAGCACGTTAACAATGACATTTATTGGGGCAGGGCAGGCACCTGAGCGCTGGGCTTTGGCAGCAAGCGTCTCCCCAAGTCTGCCAGCTCCTGGCACCCGGCACACCCCTGCCTGCTGGCTCTGTGTCGCCCTCCACCCCAGCACCCGCCCCTGGTGTCTATTCATGTATCATCAGAGAGACCGCAGGCAGATGTTAAAATAAAGCCTGCCCTGCCCAGGGTGACTCATCCGAGGTCTGAGCCTCTGCTCTCCTCTTCGTGTAAATACCCAGACCCACCGCAGTCATAAAGCAGTGCTGTTTGCACAGCTCCGCGCAGATAATAACAGGAGGAAATAGAGCCAACGGATTCGCCCTTTCTCTAGAAATGGCCTCCAAAGGGCTTTACGGGGAAAATTGCTTCCCCCTCCACACTTTCTATTTTTTCTTTTCATCTGAAAGGAAGCAGCTCTGCTGGCTGTGGGCAGGTGATGGCCAGAGATGTCAATGTCCTCCAGCCACAGGTCATTCCTGGCTCTGGACCCACTGTCACAGACGGTGCTGGAGTTCTGTCACCCCCACCCTGAGGCCTTTGTGGGATGGTGATGATTGAATCGAGACTAGACCATGTGCCCCCGACAGAAGGGTCCACCAGGTGGTTCTGCTCAGGGCCCCCAGGGTCCCACCCTGCTCTCGTAGAGGACCAACAGGCAGGATTCTGGGGGCAGTGTTCTGTGAGCAGTGCTGTGTGGATACACTGTCTGATGATTACAATTTACCGGTGCCCTCTCTATGGTGACACCTAGATTCAACCAATTACCCAGGGCCTGAGATTTGCAAACAGTTTCTTCTGCAGAATAAGGAAAATCTGAGAGCCATACTGTAATGGAAGTCTCTATTTTTAGGGGTCAGTCTCACCCCAGTTTCTCTTTCCCTCAAAACCCATCTGATGCAGCCTTCCCTGCTTCTCCTCTTTTCTTTTAAGTACCCTATTGGGCTTTTTTTGGGGGTGGGTACGGAGGCAGATGATTGCACTACTGAGCTAAATCCCAAGCCCTACTTCTTAATAAAAACAACTGTGACGATGAGGAATTGTGTTCAAAGCGTTGCAGTACTTCTTTTCAAAAAAAGGTTTCCTGAGTATAACCTGAGTCCCAATTCACATGTAGAATGTCAACCCCACCAAAATTGACAATTCATTGTAGATGATGATAGATAGTTATGTTTTTCAACCACCTTCCAAAATGTGTCACATCTATTTTTATTAAAAGCACCACTCTGGACCTTATAAAACTGAAGATGCTATTTCTGAGCATATGTCTAATTCAAGAGGGTTTTGTTGGCCTATGCCTATAATCCCAGCACTCTTGGGAGGCTGAGGTAGGAGGACCATAATTTCAAGCCCAGCTGGGGCAACTTGATGACTTAGTGAGACCCTATTTCAATTAAATTTTTTAAAAAGTTGGGAGGTAAGGACCTGGCTTCAGTTCCCAGTACTGAAAGAGAAAGCATGACATAGGTAATATTTCTGTTGCATTAGGCATTGCACAACATCTAGAGAAGACTGAAGGTGCCCAAGAGGGTGTGTGTAGGTTCTGTGAAAGACCATGGCATTTTTATAAGTTGCTGGAGCACCCAGGGATTTGTGCATTGGCAGGGGTCTTGGAAGCAGTTTCTTCTTGACACCAGAGGACAACTGTACCTATCCCCTGGAGTTGACATTGCAAGAACTGAATGCACAGATACATGAAAGCAATACAATACCACCTGCCACGTGGTATCTTAGGTATGTATTCGTATCATTTCCTTCCCTCTCTCCCTTCCTTTCTTCCCTCTCAAGGCTCTTGTCCATAAATCAGTACTCAGCTCCAGTGTCACTTCCTATAGTTTGGATCAGAAATGTCCCCCAAGTTTCCATGAGTTAAAGGCCTGTTCCCTAGCCCATGGTGCCATTGGGACATATGGAACCTTTAAGAGGTGGGGCCTACTTGGAACAAGTGAGGTCACTGAGGGTGACGTGGCCTTGAAGAGGATTGTGAGACCCCCAGCCCCTCTCTTCCCACCTTTTCCACTTCCTGGCTGTCAAGAGGCCAACAGCTTCCTTATCCATGTGCTGCTCCCTCCTCAATGAACTGTGCTGTCACAAGTCCCAAAGCAGTGAACCAACCAACCATGAACTGAAGCTTCTGAAACTGTGAGCCAAGCAAACCTTTCCTTTTCGTAAATTGTTTATCCTAGGCATTTTGTTACAGCAACAGGAAGGTACCACGGTCACCTTTTCTGTCACATTCTCAGGAGGCAAAATGCCCCCTCCCCTGTGTCCATCCTGCTGAGTGCACTCCTGCATGGCACTGCAGATGTGAACAAGCAGCACACACCTAAACAATGCACAGGGACATAGTTTGAATGCTCTTTCTCCTGCCCAAACCCCTAGTGTCCAGGTCAGTGTGTGATGCTCTCTGTGGCCCCAGCCCCTGCAGGAAGCAGCCTGACCAGCTTTGGGAAGCTGCCGGAACTCACAGAGCCCTTTTCTATCACCTTCCACCTTTGCACCTCTCTTGTCACCTATTTGCCAAACACAGGTGTTTTACATACTCCACCAGCATCAGGGGTGCCAAGAAATTTGAGTGGAGCTGGGCTCGCTGCACTGAGTTGGCCCAGCCAGAATGGAAAAAGCACTGGTCATTTCTCCCAGAAGCTCCAGAGCCCTGAGCTGTTCTGTTTCACTTTTAAGGCAAACAGCAATTACTGAAAGGGTGACGTCAACATTTTCCTCTCAGTAGTGAGGAAGCCACTTAGGCTGTGCAGAGCCCAGAGCTAATACCTTATGCTGACCACACAGCTGGCCGGGAGAGCCTTGGAGCAGGGGATGGAGGGGTGGGGAGCTGCGCCCTGGGGCTCCAGGGCAGGACCTGTGCCTCCTCTGCTCTAGGATGAGGCTCCTTGCCCTGTGATTCCAGAGCCCCACGCCTGGATTTTAGCCTCTGAGGTGGAAACAGCGCTACTCAGCCTACCTCCTGCCCCTCTAAACTGCCTTCTCCAGAGCAGGCAGTGCAGTCAGGGGGCAAGCACCACCCCCAGCCTCCCCACATGCATGGAGGAAATTCACTCAGGGTGCAGCCAGCACCTCTCTAGCTACAGAAGAACATTGAGGTCCATTCTCTAAACATCAGCTGATTGGATCTAGAGGATTTAAGTAATGAGAAAAGCCCAGTCTCTGGGGACTCACTTCACTTGCTTGTGTGTCTAGGAACCCCAAGATGTCTTTCATGTTTGTGGTTCTTTTCTTTGTTTCCCAACCAAATCACAGAAATACTTAATGTAACTATGTGGAAATGATGCACTTTTTCTGTAACTACTCTTTTTCATAAAGTGAGAAACAGGGGTAGCAGCCGTCATTTTAATAGGTGATGCTAGATTGATTTTGTTAAATTTTTTAACAGTTGGCCCACCAGGTCTGTGGATTCTGCATCAGTGAATTCACCCAACCATGCGTCAAATGTAGTCAAAAACAACAAAAATGTTGCATCTCTACTAAACATGCCCAGGCCGTTTCCTTGTCTTTATGTCCTTGGCAATACAGCATAACAACTCCTTACATAACTCTCCATTGTGTTAGGTATTATAAGTCATGCAGAGAAGATTTAAAGCACAGAGGAGGATGTAAGCAGCTGCAGGTTTGGTGTCTGGGGGTCCTGGGATAAATCCTGGTCATATACCAAGGGACAATGTTGTAGTCAGGGCTTGCAAGGGAATAGATTTAATACAGGATATGATTTATAGGATTGTTTTGTAATATTCACCCAAAAAGCCAAATGCAGAAAAGTGCAAGTGATCTGTCCATGCACCAGAGACCCAAGGAATCCAGCTGGCGGCTTGGTTCCTATGATAATGTCCTGCATGAGTCCAGCTGAAGACCTAGTGTCCACAGCAATGTCTCATGCAAGTCTGTATCAAGGATCTGCACCGGGCAGGCCCAAAGGTCAGTGGTGGAAGCTAGAAGTCTGCACCAGTAGGATGAAGGATCTGAGCCAGCAGGCCGAGGATCTGCACTGGAGCCAGGAAGAGGCACTTTGGGTAAGGACCAGAGCTCCCTGGAAAACAACAGCAGCCTTCCTCAGCAACAGTGAGGACCGAGCTCCGCAGATGCTGATGAGAACAGCTGAGTTCATACCAGGAAAAGCAGCACAACAGCTTCTCCAGGAGAATCAGCAGCGCCCCACCTTCCCCTCCAGTTCTCTTCCACGCTGCTGGTCCCTCCTCAGGTGGGCCCTCCACACCCTGTACCACGCTGACTCGGTTCCGCTGGGTGTTCCAAGGTGACCCCTGGTTAATCCACCACAGAGGACTATATTTGATGCCACCAGATTCTATTGTTACTAAAGTTATGCATCCAAAATTTGCTGTTCACTTAATATGGTGCCAATGCATTTTTTCTTAATTTAGGGATCTTTTGATACTTCTGCTTTTATCAACAAGGTGGATTTTACCATTAAGTGCCCTAAGCACAGTACTTACTAGCAAATGAGCTAGTAAACCACTTACTCTGTGATAGACACAGGTTCCTCTGGCCCCAAAGAACATGCTCTTTCTTAATTTTTTTTTTTTGGTGGTACCGGGAATCAAACTCAGGACCTCACACTTGCCAGGCAGGCACTTATGCCACGACCTAAATCCCTGGCTCTTTCTATTCCCCAAATAGTCCAAGTGTGTTAGGCTCCAAGACAGCTGCTGGATTCATCTGGCCTCCACTGCACACACATCTTTTCTCGATTGTTCTGTCAACTCAAATCTAGATACTGCTATGATAGAATTTTACAGATCTTATTACAGCTCCACATTAGCTGAATTTAAGATAAGGAGATTGCGTGGTGTTGTGCATTCCTTAATCACAAGAGTCTTTTATTCTGTTTGTTTGATTGTGAGAGGGTCTCACCTTGTAGTTCTGGTTAGTCTTTAAAATTACTCTGGGGCCAGGAATATGGTTCAACAGCATAGGTACCTGCCTAGCAAGCACAAGGTCCTGAGTTCGGTTCCTGGTGTCAAAATAAAATAAAATAAAATAAAAATAAATTATTATGTAGCCCAGACTGGCCTCAAACTTGCAGCAATCCTGCCTTATCTTATGAGTGCTGGGAGTACCATGCACGCCACCGTGCCTGGCTTCAAGACTCCTTACCCATGAGACATAACATTGGGTTACAGCAACCCATCCCATATTTTTCTGCTGTAAATGTGTACTTTAGCATGATAGTTGGCTGCACCTGGGGGACACAGGAAGCAAGCTTTGTCTTTACCCACTTGGTATGATGAATGGCGAGTTGTGTGCTTCTGTACAAAGTGAGATTTTTACCTACATAATGCCCTCTAACAGCTTTTGCATATGTTTACCTGAGCACCACAGGGGATAAAATGCACCCACACCACTCTTCTGTTATGTAAGCCTGTATTTTACCATAAATAGAATGTGGGTGTGAATCACAGCAGCTGGGCTTGGGCAAGAAGGAGCCCATCCGTGCATTTACCCACCTGGTGGATGAATGCACAGCATACACAAGAAATTCAAAGCAGCAACAGGTGAGTTTTACCCAGGAAATACTCCTTGCTAAATTTCTGTGTATTTAGGATTTGTTTTTAAGAAGTTTTCTTTTGAATTTTCTGGTATAAGTAGACCAGTTCAGCACAGTGGCACATAAAAAAGCAGATTTGCCAGTTTTGGAGGAAATTGAATGTGAACCAGTGGATTACTCATGCACAGATGATGAAGAAGAAAATGACTTTGATGTTAGCCATGTGAGCCAAGGTCCCTGTGACAGTAAAGTGGAGCAAGAATCAACTGATACATGGAACACAGACCTCTTCGATTCAGATGATGAAAAAAGCAACAGTATCAGTACATTTGTGACTCATAGAAATGGTACAAAATGGTCACACAACCAACTGAACCATCCAACGATAGAGCTAGTTCCAAAAATATAGTGAGGTTCTTGGCAGGGGTCAAACCTATTGGATGGAATGCCAGGTCTGCCATTCGGTGTTGGAAACTGTAACAGATGAAATGCTACAGGATGTTTTCAGATACACAAATGCTGAAATATAAGTAAAATGTTCCCTATTCACCAATAGCCATGTAAGAAAATCTATTAACTATGACATCTCCCTAGGCTGAACTGAAAGCATTCATAGGTCCGCTGCACTTCACAGGGCTTTCCATTGGTAATTGCAGGAATGTAAAAGATTTATGGAAAAATGGTGGGCGTGGGCTTGAGGTTTGTAGGATAACAATGATACTGAGGAGATTTAGTTTCCATCAACATTGCCTGAGGTTTGATGATGAAATTACCCACCGAGAAAGAAAAAGCACTGATAATCTGGCTGCTATCCACTCATTGTTCGAGAGATTATGGGTAATTGTCAAGCAAGTTACACACCATCTGAATACATGACTACTGATGAACGTCTTGAGGAGTTCATGATCACTGCAACTTCAGGTGGTACATTCCCAAAAACCAATCAAAATACGGCATAAAATTTTATACCTTTGTAGATGTGAAGACTTACTAGGTTTTCTTTTCTTTTTTTTGGTACCAGGGACCAAACTCACAACCTCGCACTTGCCAGGCAGGCGCTTAAGCCACTGAGCTAAATCCCCAGCCCAACTTACTAGGTTTTCAACTTAGAAATATATCCAGGAACTCAGCCAACAGGTTTATATTTGTATAGTGATGAATCAAATGACGGTGTGAACAGGCTGGTTCCCATCTCCTAAACTAATCAGAATTTGACATTTGACAGTTGGTTTGCCAGTTTTCAGTTGATGTTACATTTGCTAACAGAGTACAAGTTGACCAGTAGAGGAACCACTCAGAGAAACAAAGCAGACATTCCAAATGAAGTGTTGCAATTTCAGAACAGAGAGTTCTATAGCACAATCTTTGGATTTCAGAAAGATATAACGTTGGCATCATATATGGCAAAGAAAAACTGGTACTGCTGATGTCAACATTGAACAATGATGAAAATATTGATAGGGAAACCTCAACAGAATGGAAGCCTGAGATGGCATCTTTCTACAAAAAACCAAAGGCAGAGGAGTCGTTGAGTTATGCCACTCAAAACGCAAAGCGTTGTCAATGGTTGTGTTTTACTAGATCCTAAACATGTGTGGCATATTTTAATAGTTTACAAAGAAAACAACAAGTGCAAAATATCACTGAGAAATTTTCTTAGAAGATTGGGACTGGCACTCATAAGAGATCAATTACAGCAGAGGAAAAATAAAATATTTCTACCCAGGAAACTACACAAAAAAATTGTGGAGCAGTTTGGTGCGCTGACAGGTGAATAGGTGGATTCAGCATCACAAAGACTTACTAAAAACAGGAAAACTAAGAAGACATCAACTGTGCCCTACAGAAAAGGACAGGAAAACAAAATGTATGCGCTATCCATGTAAGTGATGCATGTGTACCGAACATGGAGTTGTCATGCGTGGAGTCTGCCGTGGATGTGGCAGTTCAAGCAGAGATTGTTTCTGTGGTGGACTTTTGTTTGTATTTACCTTGTAGTTCACATAGATTTTTATTTCTGATGTCTTTTAGGTTTTGAAAGCAAGTGAACAGCTGACTTGAAAATATTGATGTCTATTCTAAGCACTCATTACATATTTGATATTTTGTTTTCGTGATTATATTATTTTTCTGCTAAGTACACATTGTACAATACAGTAGGAAGCTTCTGACAAAATGGGGAGAGAAGAAAGGTGACAAGAAAGGCCTGGCTCTTAGGAAAGGAAAGCTAGGCACACAAGCTGTGGTGTAAGTGAGACCCGTACATGGAGCCACGCAGCTGTCATGTGCAGGCTGCCTGGGGGGCAGGAGTTGAAGAGAAGATTATCTTTGTTATAGAGTTATATTGGTATTTTCATTGTTGTTCACATAGAAATTTCTTTCCCATGTTGTCCTTTAGGCTTTGTAAGCAAGTACACAGCTGATGTGAGAAGGTTAATGTTTATTCTAAATGCACAGTACATATGATAAATTTAACACTTTATTTTATTGATATTTTATGTTCCTGTTAACTACAATTGTATAAGATAATAAGAACCTCCTGACAAAGCAGCAAGACCTGCCAGCAAGATGGCAAGTATGTCCTACAAAAAGGCCAGGAAAGCAAAAGACGTGAGCCCTCAGCCAGAGCAGTGTGTGTACGGCATGTACAGTTGCCTAGTGTGAAGACTGCCCTAGTGCGAAAACTGAGGGACGGTTATTTCTGTAGGGTTCTACTGGGGTATTTTCATTGTAGGAATTTGTGTTGTTATTTTTTAGACTTAGTACATGAAAAAACATGTTAAAAAATTGTGATGCTTTTTATAGACAATAAATATTAAAAATTCAATACATTATTTAATCTTTTTCCTGTTAAATATTCATGGTTTAATGAAATAAAAACTCATAAAATTAGTAATTCATCAACAGAAATTTCTAAAGAATAAACATGGATGGGGCTGGGGATTTAGCTCAGTGGCATAAGCACCTGCCTTGCAAGTGAGTGGTTATGAGTTCGATCCCTGGTACCGATTAAAATAATAATAATAATAAACATGGGTATTATACATACACAATAATGTACCTTTATGACAAAATTGGCCTTATGTTCTGTGGGCTACAGTGAAGGATTTTCTCTGGCTGGTGGCTGAAGACCATGTCCATCTGAGGTCCCCTCCCGATGGCCTTGGAGGAAGGGATAGCTTGCTATGATGGAGACCATGTGACAGCAAGCCACCTCTGGGCAATGCCCTGCAAGAAATCCAGGGCCTCGGAACTGCGACTGCAAGGGACACCCTCCTGCCGGGAATGCTGAGCACTCATTACACGTTTAATATTTTTAAATTTTATTTATTTATTTATTTATTTACAAAAAAGGCCCCTGAGCTCTGAGGACTGTGTGGCCCAGGCCCCTGGACATGGCAAGATGCTTGTGCTGATTTTAGCTCTGGGTTTGCGATAACTTGTTACATAGCAACAGGAGCCCGGCCCAGTTCCCACAGCACCCATGGGAATTGACCCAGAACCCACACTTCAGATTCCAAAATGTTCAGATGTTGAGGGCCCAGATGACACAGCACTTGCATAGAATCTACACATATTCTTTCATGTTCTTTAAACTTGGCCATCTCAATTGCTTACAATACCAGGTACAACATAGGTGCTGGTAAATAGTTGTGTTACTGAATGGTTTAGGGAATGACAAAACCATCTGCGTGTGTTCAACACAGTTGAGTGTTTTTCCCCCTAAACATTTTTGATGCAAAGTTGGTTGAATCCATGTTATCCAAGGACGTGGACAGCAAATGTGCTCGGTGTCTTCCTTGGTGAATGTCTTATGTCAGGTCCCCTGACGAGGGGCTGAGCAGAAGGGGGAGAGGATGCTATGAACTCTGGGAAGTTGCAAAGGCTTGTGGGAAGCAGATCCTGGAGAGAGTTGGGAGCTCACAGTTGACATCAAAGAGCAGGTTGCTGCTATAGCCAGGGAGGACTCAACCCAGGGGACCTGTACAAGGCAGCGAAGGACTGCCAAGAGTGATCGCACCGAGAGGCAGGGAAGCTGGCTTCTTACTCACAGCCTGTCTGGGCAAAGCTCTTCCGGAGAGCCTCACCTGGCCGGTCACAGGAGCCCCGGGACAGGTCACAGTGGCATGCAGTGTGTGGTTACCAGCGTGTCCTCAAAGAGTGGGAGCTCAAGGCCCATAGACAGGGCTGACGGTGTCTGCCACATCACAGAGTTAGAAAGCTCCTTTCCATCCACAGACATGTGGCTTTAGCCCTTGGTCCCTACACAGCCCTGGCCGGCCATGCTTGCCTTCACTGCGCTGTGTCACAGGTCTCCCGCCTGCTTCACTGCCTAAACTTCTCCAGTCCCTCCCAGGACCCTAGGAAAACAGGCTTTGCATCCCTTCCAATCTGGGAGGCACTGGATTTACAGTGAGGGCAGAGGGCGAGGATGCTCTAGTTTGATCCTCCTAGTGTGGAGGCTTTTGTGACATTGGTCTGACCACACCAGCCATGGGACAGACAGCTCATCATGCTGGTGACTCAGAGGAAGCTGTCCTGGTTCTTTGTGCAGCTGCCAAGAAACACCTTGTCCTCTGCTCCCCTGCTGTTAGGATCTACCCCCTACTCCCCAGCCAGGACATGACCTGTTGGGTGAGCTCGGCACGGTCAGGGCGCGGTACTGCTGGCTGCCCCGGCTGGTGAGGGGCGC
>PVLA01018978.1:0-13256 GCA_004027455.1 Hydrochoerus hydrochaeris
ATATTATTATTCAACAGTGAGGATTTGTAACCATCGCTGAAGTAGGGAGGAGGTTAGGGAGAGAAGGGCTACTTGGAAATCTATATAACAATCGACATTATATTATCGCTTTTTATAGTTACCATTGGCTTCTTTGGAAATTTATCATTCACTGAGTCAGGTGAGGTGGCTCACGCCTGTCATCCCAGCACTCAGGAGGCTGAGGCAGGAGGATCATTGCAAGTTTGAGACCAGCCTGAGCTACAAAGCGAGCTCAAGGCCAGCCTGATTTGCACAGTGAGACCCTGTCTCAAAACAACCAGAAAAAAAAAAGAAAATATATAATGCCAGTTTTATCCTATCATATGACATATTAATATAGTTGTAGAGTATGAAGAATTGACAAAGATCTGATATATTTAGTTATAAGATTTTAATTTATGCCATGATCCAAAATATTCAGTGAGTTTCATTCAACCTTTTTTTCCATCTATTCCTGAGATAATTTGGATTTCTATCTCTTATCTTACAAAAGACTGAATTTATTTAATTATTTAATTTAAATGAAATTCATTCTAACTCATAACAATATACAAATTGTATATATTATGGAGTATCATGTGACATTCTGCTACAATTTTTTAATCAGTTTAAACATATCTGTCTCCAGAACATTTATTATTACTTTGCGGAGAAAATGCTGGACATTTTTTCTTCAAGGTTTTAAATATATAGTATGTGATTATTATCTGTAATTACCCTTCTGCAAAATAGAGAATCAGAAATTCTGCCCTGCATCTGACTGTAAATTTAAATAGCCATTGATCAAAATATCCCAATTTCTCCTTCCCCACAGGAGAAAATTGAAGCATAATTCCATATACCTTAACTGAAGGCTAAACTTTAGCCATGCTAACAACTAAATTAATGAAAATATTGGCATCTGTTTATAGTACAAAGGACAATTATATGAATGATGCTATTATTTCACTCTTTAGGACATATAATCTGATAAAAGATTTTCATAGTGCAGAATCTATATAATGATTATTATTTTAAAATATTCTGTCTATATTGCTGGACAAAAAGAGCCCAAATCCAGGAACTCAGTACATTAAATTGAAACACAAATTCAGATGTATTAGTGTTTTGTGTGTGGCACAATTAAATTAGTTATCAACCCATTTCTGGTATCTGCCAATATCTAATTTTTATCTTGATTGTATTATTGTTTGCTGTGAATTCAGAGGTATACCGGGATATCACAAAGTTTAGATAAGTGAAATATCGTTCATTAAAAATAAATGTATTGGTTTTGGTCATAACAGTATTTTCCTCACAGATTTGCAAATATTACCAAGAAGATATTCATAGAAAAGTAAGAGCTTGGAAAGGAGCTTTTGGAACTAGATTGTTACTATCAGGTCAGTTGGTAGTTACTCGTTGTATTGTGAATGGTTGTGATTTTTACAGATATCACAGCTTGAGACCATAGCACAAAATGAAATAAGTCAGATACACCAGGTTCAATACCCAGTGGTTTCTCCAATAGGAATAGGAGTAATTCCTAAAGTCGTGTAGGCTGGTTTTCAACTTACGATCCTCCTGCCTCAGCCTCCCAGGTATAAATAGTTTAAAAAGCAAAATAAAAAAAAAAAGAATACAGAAAATGGGAAACAGAGTTTTTGGGAAAGGGAAGGAGAAAAAGACATGAAGGAAGGATAAAGCAGGAGAAAGAATAAATGAACAAAAAGAAAAACTAAGAAGTGTGATGTACATGTGGCAAAATTCTATGGACAGTGTCATCAGAGTTACTGCAAACGTGAACAAAAACATAAGTGAGAACTGAAAAAATATCAGACATTTTCCTTCAAAGCGGAATTAAGATGTGCTTTCTTGTTCCCTATGAGAATTAAAGATTCTTTTGCAACTATTTCTTTCCAATGCAGCAAAAGCAAAATGAGGTTTTGTTACTGTCAAGGGAGACAGATGGTTAATATTCCTGTGGCTTGGATAAAGAGCCTAGGGTTGCTTTTTAAGTATCAGAGGCAAAGAGTCGTGTACCTGAGAATCAGTGAATATTTTGGAAGGCTGTTGTCCACGTTGAAAGATAGAGTTTTCTGCAAAATGCAGTGACTTGATAAAGCATTGAAGGTATGTTTTCTGTAAATATATTAATAAACCACACTGTTTTCTGGTGCCTGAGCCATTCCAACATAAAATACTTGTGTCGATGCATGCCTGTTTTCATTTCGTGTTACGGGAGGCTGAGGCAGGAGGATCATAAGTTGAAAACCAGGCCGGATAACTTAGGGAGAACATGTTTTAAAATAAAATTTTATAAAAGGGTTTTGGGCATAGCTCAGTGGTAAAACAATTACCTCGTATCCCCAACCCTGGTAAAAAAAAAATTACTGGTCCACCAAAATTAGAAAATCAAACTATGAATAGCTTTCTCAATCAGTGTGTATAGCAACTTGGTCCTGTAAATTTTTGGAAGACTTATACCAAAGAATTGCAAAACAGGGCTTCAGAAAGCCAATCCTCGTGTATGGTGTGTTTTGCAAAGTCATTAAGGGAACCAGAATGCCACGGTAGAGAAACTATGGCTCCTTTTGGGGAGATTGTACTCTCAAATGTATTTTTAAAATTGACACAGATTGGTATGCATTTATTACACACAACATGGTGATTTTACACATGTATACACTGTGCAATTCTTGAGTTATATTTCACTATTCACATCGTTATGGTTTTTGCAATGTGGAAGTTTACCATTGACCCAGTGTTTTCAGTGTCGTTCTTGGCCACAGTCACTGCATGGAACAGAAACTCTTTGAGCTCATTTCTCTTACCTAGCTATACATTGTTAGGCCAGCAAGCATTTTCTAATCTGTCTTGGTTACTTTTTTCTACTTGCTGGGACAAAACACCCGACATCCAAAATGAAGGAAGGACAGGTTTATTTAGCTTACAGTTTGTGGAGGTTTTCGTCCATAATCAGCTGGCTGCAAGGCAGGGTGGCATGGCACGGCGGCAATACTTCAAGGCAGCAGCAAGAGCAAAAGCAGTCAAAATAAAAAGGAAGAAAACAAACCTCTTCTCCTGGCTAAAATTGTACACAGGCCACTCCCACCCCTGGCAGGTGTAGCTCTCACAAAATCTCCTTGCCCTCCTCTTGCACAGGATGAGGATGTTTACAAAGTAAGAAACCTGGCTCCCTGCTGAGTTTCTCAATTACACTTTTAAACTTCTCCCGGCGACACCATGTATCAACTCTAACAACATCATTTCTTTCCTAAGCCTGCAGACCCTGGTAACCACCTTCTGCTCTAAGCTTCATAAAACATTAAGGCTTTTATCTTCCAAGGAAAGAGATCACGCTGTTCTTATTTTTCGGTGCTTGTTTTTTTTTCTTTCCTCCTCCCTTACTTTTAAGGTCCACAAGTCCATGCATATTAATACAAAGGGATGGAAATTTCTTTTGTCTTATTAATGTGAAGCCAGGGTATCCCTGGAGACCACAAACATGAGAAAGAAAGAAAGAAAAAAGCATAATCTAGTGCGAAGAGGAATGCTTTCCTTTGAACAGCAGCAAAGGTCAAGGTAAAGTTAGCCAGAGTGAGGCAAATTACTGGGACAAATTTCATTATTTCTGCAGAACACAAAGAATAAGGATTTGTAATATTGGATTACAAAGGAAATGGGAGCTTTTTGTTGCTTGGAGGCATGGAAGGTTTTTATCCCAACGAGGTATAAAACAGTGGACCCTCGTTACATTTTAGACACACGCAATAAAAGAAATTGGGCTTTTTAGTAATGTGAAACTTTAAATACTCAGGGGAGTATTTTAAAGATTACTTTTGAACTCCATGATTTGACTATAAAATCATAGAAACAAAACATGGCATGGAGCAGCACTATTATTCGTATTTATTTAACTTTTTTTTGACTGATGTGACATTTATCTCACTTATATTTCAGTAGTGTATGACGTGGGAAATTGAAATCTTGCTTGTTACCCTAAAAAGAAGAGAGACTGAGGGTTGTAGTAGAGTCTGTAAAAAGCCAGAAGGTAAATGAGAATTCAAGACAGAGAGGCAGAGAGGAAAATGTTGATATCTCAACTGGAAATAACATGCGTGGGGTGACCAAAATGTCACATATGCTGAATTTTTAGGTAAAACAAAATGTATTTCAGGAAAAGGTATAATGCTGCTAAGCAGCTCAAAATACTCCTCCTTGCTTCTAATTTTTTTTTTTTTTGTAAAGGGGATCGAACTCATGACCTCATGCTTGGCCAGGTAGGTGCTTATTCTACCAAGCGAAATCACCAGCCTGCTTCCTACATTCTTATTACATCATTTTTGCCACTTTTTGTAGCAGTAGTGGAAGTCCCTGCTTTTTTTTTGTTTTTTGTTTTTTTTTTAATGTACTTATTTTATGTTTTGAGATCTATACCTCTTAGTAGGTTTTTTTTGGTGGTTGTTGTTTAGGTTTTGCTTTTGGTTCGATAGAAGGTCTTGTCTTGCTATGTAGTGTAGTCTGGCCTTGAACTCACCGTGTAGCCCAGGCTGGCCTCGAACTCATAGTAGTCCTCCTGCCTCAGCCTCCCAAGGGCTGGTCTCACCGGTGTGCACCACCACGCCTTGCTGGAAGTCCTGTTAATGAGTGTGTTTCTGAGGTGTGTCAAAACCAAGGTCAACGCTGCCACCTATTGGAAATACAGACATTGGAATACAGCCCTGGTGTCACATCTTACCTTATTCACCACTTATGACCCTGGGCACCTCTGGCTCTTCCCGATAGTCAAAATGACCATGAAATGATGTTTTGAATGGATTCAGGACCTGAAGACAGAAACAACAGTGGAAGTAAAGATAGATACTCAGAAAAGAAGACTTCCAGAGCTGCCAGAGAAAGTGCTAAAAACGGGCTAAGTGTGTTTGAAAAGAGAGGGAGGATTTTGATAATGATTCATGGACACGTGTCTTTCACTGAAATTCTTTTTTAGCTAAGCATTCTCTGTATTCTTCCCTTACACCTCATAACACCGGTAGTGTGGTCAGATACAGCTTATGAAATTCTCTGAAAGACAACCAAGCATTTCTTCAAATGTTACTGAAATAGCAAAGAAAACAGCAGTGATTTTGTAGCATTTATACCACCAAAAACAGTTTATCCTGAGAGCAAGAACATGAAGGATTAGAAGGAAGTCACTGGTGGTGAGACAGGGTCACCATTTCTTCAAACACAGCAGCTACAGGAAGCCGGTGAAGACCGATACTTGAAAATACTTATTTGGAATAACCAGAATTCCAATATTTACTTTTTATTTATTTTTTTTTAAGACAGGGTCTTACTGTGTAGTTCAGGCTGGCCTTGAGCTCACAGCGATCCTCCTGTCTCAGCCTCCTCCCGTGTGCTGCGATGATGGGCATGCGTCACCACACCCAGTTTTCAATATTCACTTTAAAAAAAACTTGTTTCATTTGAGGTTGTTTCTCCTTGCTGGTCCCTCGGGAAACAGCACAACAGGAACACAGGATACAGCAACTGCACGGGGAGTGTGGGGAGATTATACACAATCAGTGCCATTTCCAGGAAGAAAAGGGTGAAGGTGCTGACCTGAAGGCTGTGACTGCTCACAACTGCACTGTGTTGGATTTTGCAAAGACAATTAATTAGCTTTGGTGCTAAGTCGAAACCTAGTGAATCTACCTGTCAGGAGGACCACGGAGAAGAAAGGAGCTTCCTGTGGCATGGCACGAAGGCTCGTTTTGCTATTGGGAATGAGCCCTGAGAGAGAGTGAAGCAGGCATTTAATTGTCATCATGGGGAGAATCTTGAGGTCAGTGTGTGTCTAAGGCCTCTCTCCTTGGTGTCCAGATGCCAGTTCAACCCCGTGGACTCTCATCGTGGTCCTTGTTCATGCCTCTGGGTCCCCCTTGCTTCGTAGATAGACCAGGCCCAGTCGGATCAGGACCACTCCAGTCAGTGACCTCCCTGGACCGTGATCACCTCTTCAAACCTCTTATCTCTCAATGCCTCTCATTCTGAGCCCCTGGGGGTGAGGGTTGCAGCAGCATGGATTTGGGGAGGCACATTCCATCCGTAACAGGTCCTCCCCCTCTGTTTTGCAAAGAAGAGATGGATCCTAAGACCTTAAACGAGTTTTCCTAGATTACACTGCAAGGAAAATCAGTAACAAATATGATCAACTGTGGGTCTCTCTCATGCCCTGTCTCTGCCGTCTCAAGGTTACCTGTGCATCCATTCAGACAATTCACGGAGGCCCGAGGCTCTGTGGCAGCTAGTGAATCGGTTGTGAGACCAACACACAAGGGGGGTGACAAACTCAACCTGCACTAGAAGACAAAATCGCTAGAGAAGGCTGCACCCCGGATGATGGATTTCAAGCTGTCTTGAAGCACACACATCGTTTGTCAGATCTCCAGGAAAAAAAAAATTTTTTTTCTTGGTAAATGTAGAGGTTTGCAAATTGAGTGTGCAATTTTGTACACATGAACTTATGTTCTCCCTTGTAAATTATTATATTTGTAGCCGTAACAGTAGTAGAGAAACCTTTAGCAGATCTGGGTTTAAGAATACCTGGGTAAGGTAGGAATAGGATCAAAGGATACAAAAGCAGATACACACTTGCTAGAGGGAACTATGTCCCTTATTTAGAATGCTAGTCAAATGAGTAGAACATTTCAAAATACCTAAGATTAAACTTCAAAACCTCTTGATTCCTTAACGTTAACAATTTTTTTTTCTTTTTTGCTTTTGTTTCTTTTTTTTTGTTTCAGGGATCAAACTCATGACCTCCCACTTTCCAGGAAGATGCTTAGGCCACTGTGCTAAATGCCCAGCCTGAGAATTTTTTTTAAAATGAGGAATCAAACTCAGGGCCTTATGTTTGCCAGGCAGGCACTTGTGCTGTTCATCTGTTTTCCCGGCCAAGAAATAATTTTGAAAAAAATGAGAATTTGTTAACTTTTACCTGAAATGAAGGGAAGACAGTTACAAATATTATTTGCACTTTGTATTTTTATGGACGAATTTGACACTGAATTTTGTGAGAAATCCATGCAATCGTTTTTTTTTTTAATTTTATTTAATTTTATCGACACATTCAAAGCCATTGTAGTAGTGGAGATTTCATTGGTTTCTGGATTTTAGTGTAATTTAAAAAAATAGAATGCTAATAAAATACTACTGCATTTGTCTTTTCACACTGATAAAACACCTGCATAATCAATCCTAGTATTATAACTGCTTTTTCAAAGGACTCTGTAAAATTACCATGTGTTTGTTTACTGAATTTTTTTCAAAAGGTTATACAGCCAGGGGTGTAGCTCAATGGCACAAGTATCTGCCTGGCAAGTGTGAGGTCATGAGTTTGATCCCTGATACAAATAAATAAATAAATAAATAAAAGTTTATACAAACTGAGGTTCTTCCAAGCCTAAAGGTGAATACGTGCTAATCTTTCCCAAATTTCTAATGACTCGGGCATTTTTACAGTGCTCATAAGCTTTAACCAATTAAAAGTTGAAAATTTATATTTATTAGCTAACAATTCCTTAATTTAAAGGATAATCTCCTTGCATTCATTAGTCAGCTTTCTGTCTTTGGGAAAAAAATATCTGACACCCGATATTTCAAGGAGGAGAGGTGGGCTTTGACTCACGGTCTCAAATGATTCAGTCCATGGTTGACTGCCTCCAAGGCAGTGCCATCTTGGTGCAGGTGCCTGGTGGAAGAAAACTCTTCGTATCGTGGTAGCCAGGAATCAGGCAGAAGAGAAACAGCTTCAAAGTAGAAGAATCCAGAGAGCAGATAGTATCCTCAAGGCTGTAACTCTATGACCTGCTTCCTTGCAATGGGTTGCATCTCCTAGTAGAACATTTAGCTATGAACGTATCCATAGGTCAAACCATTAATGATGTAAATACCCTCATAATCCAACCACCTCACCCAAAGTCAATGAATGCAGTTGTCTTGACCAGGAAGAGCAGCTACAAAGTAATGCATAGATGTTGTTGGTCTCTTCATGATCCCACCAAATATCTAGATTATACCCTTGCATTCTGCTGCAATGCTGGGGAATCAAACTTTCAATACATGAGTCTTCGGGGGAACATTTGACATACAAACTATAGCACCTTGGTACTTCCTTGCCTGGACATGAATTTATAAGTTCACTTGTTCTTATCCAATGTAACCTGGTTGGTGTGTCCCCCAAAATAAATTCAATGGCATCCCATACTCTTGCCCCTTTTCTTGCATTCCCTTGCCCAGATTTTAGTTACCTGAGGTCACTGGATATAAAATATTAAGTGGAAAATTCCAAATGTTAAAAAAAATCCATTTTTTCCATTTTCTTTCTTATTCCTAGGATTAAACTCTGAAAAACGAGTTACATTCCAGCCCTGTTGTTAAAAAAAATTATTAGTTGTTTGCCATTCATTGTAGGGAAATTAGTACATAGACATTTCACACCTCAATTTTTTTATCTCATTCTTTTTCTCATTTAATTTAGTATCAGATTCATTTATTGACTTTATAAATCCTTATAAAGTTAATTACTATTCCTATAGATTAACAACCTGTTTTGTTAATCTGTACAAAACACCAAGACAATTTTATTAAAATAACGTATACTTTTTGTACATTCCCCATGCTGCTTTAGAACATCATTTTTTTTCTCCCTCTCTTTATTCCTAGTATTTGCCCTTTATTTTTCACTTCATTTATACATTGAGGAGCCAAGTGATATATAAGGTGATATATTATATTTAAGCTTGTTCTTTGTGATTGACTTTCCTTAATATTGCAATCTCAAGGTACATTCATTTTCCCATGAATAACTCAAATTTTCCCTTTTTCATGGCAGAGTAGTACTCTGTTGTATATAAAGACTGTATTTCGTTACCCGTTCACCTATTGATAGACACGTAGGCTGCTCCCACTGTTTAGTTATTATGAGTTTGTGCTGCTGTGAACATGAGAATGCATGGATCTCTATGGTATGATATCTTCACCTCTTTTGGGAAGATCCCTAGGGGGGGAATAGCTAGGTCCAGTGGAATTTCCAGGTTTAATTTCTTCAAGAATCCCCATACTGATTATTCACAATAATTGCACCACCACCAACAAAGAAGTGCACCTTCATTTTCCATAGGCACCCCGACATATCTTATTGGGTGACTGATGGATGGTAGCCATTCTTTCTGAAGTGAGGTGGAATCTCAGCGTTGCTTTGGTTTGTATGTCTAGAATGACCCGTGAGAATGAACTTTATTTAATGTATTTATTGGCTGTTGTATTTCTTCATCTGAGAAGTTTCTGTTTATTTCATCATGTTCATTTTTTGACTTGTCCGCTAAATTTGGGGTATCTAAAAATTTTTGACATGTACTGCTAGAGGAATAGCTGGCAGACTATTTTTTTTCCATTCTTCTGTTTGTCTCTTCACTCTGTGAGTGGTTTCTTTTGCTAAAGAGAAGCTTTTACTTTGTTGATTCTTGGCATTATTTCTAGTTGCACTAGGGTTTGGTTCAGAAAGGCTTTGCCTACACCTACGTTTTCAAGTATTTTGCCTATTTTGCCTTTCCTTACATTAAGGATTTTGCTTTTTATGTTTAGATATCTGATCCACCTTGATTTTAGTTCAGTGCATGGTGAGAGATGGGTTTTTCTGTGTTCCTAAGTTGCCGGGGCTGAGATGAACTTTGATCCTCCTTCTGCCTCAGTCTCTCCAAGTGCTGGAAGTAACAGGTATCGCTCACCACACCTACCTCACACATGATCAATAATTAAATTCTTAACTGTGAATCATCTTGCTTTGCTCTATCTTAGACTTGAGAGGGTGACTTATGTAAATTAGAGTTTTAAGAATTCAAGCACCTGATGCCACCATCTTTCTACCTTTTTTTTTTTTGATATGAGGAATCGAACTCACCACCTCATGCTTGCCTAGCAGGTACTTGTACCGCTGAGCTAAATCCCTGGCCCCTCATCTTTCTGCTTTTGTGATGAACTCACGGGAGGTGGAAACACCCTAGTGGATCTTTGTGTAAGAGGCAAGTCACACAGCACAACGGAAAAACAGAGAACCAATTCATGGTCCTCAGGAACTAATCATGAGAGACTAACGAGGGCCTTATTGACAAAAGGAGGTCGACAAAACTCCTGACCTATTAGATGTCGAGTACAAGTCTGTGTTCTCTAAAAATCAAAGCATGAATTCTGGGAACAACGGAGGTTAAGAGCAGAATGTATTTATTGAGAGACAGAAAGCTTCTGTCTCAGAAAGACTGACAGAAAGAGAGAGAGAGAGAGAGAACAAAGGGATCCCGAGTGGGTTGCCAAAGACTGTCTTTTCTTGAGACATTTGTAGTGCAAAAAAAGTAAGGCAGGTCCAAGATGGGGAAAACCTGGGAGCTTTCAAGGTGGGCATGAGGCGGGACAGAACTATGGTCAATTAATAAGATAAATTACTCAGGTAAAATTGATTAAATCAGGGACAAATGGGGAAGCGACTCGTAGCAAGTGGGCATGCATACATAGCAGTGAGTTTTAGTGTGTGTGTGTGTGTGGGATGCTGATTCCTCGCTTCCTCGGGGTGACAGAGACCTATTTAGAATATCAGTCCTCAGGATGTGGGTGTATTTGCTTGATCTTTGGTCTGGCCCACAGCGGAGGTGTCTGTCTCCTCCAAGGTTGCCAGATATCTGGTCTTTTGCACTGACTCCTTCAAGGGCCCAGCCCTGTCTGCCTGCCTATAATATTTCTGTCTAACTCAGTTGCACTATGGGAACAATCCCCAGTCCTTCCAAAGACAAAAACACATGAACTAGTGACTTTCCACTAGGTTCAACCTCCTCCAGCTTCTATTTCCTTCCAACCTCTGCCTCCTTACATTTGTCACCAGCACATGAACCTCTGAGAGACCCTCTCCACCTTTATCCAAAACTCAGTACCTCCTTTGCTGTGATACTTATTAGATTTTAAAGAAAATCACAAGTCTTGCTGAGACCTGGCAATCCGAATCACGCGCCATGACCTTAGTAGGTGGAACCTGCATTTCTACCTTTGAAGACTCTCGTGTGCTTCCCAAGTGGTGTCAACCCTGTATTTCCTCCTTAATTTACATCTGAGATCTTCAGGATTTCTGGTTGGCTGATATAATAGTCTCCTGCCATCTGCTCTTTTTCATGTTTAGTTGTTTTCCTGAGTTTCTCCATGAAAGCTTTAAAATTCATAGTAATTATCCACTGGGTCCTGCAGTTCCTTTCTTTCTAAAAGAATTTTATTCCTATAAATGTTCTATTCCACCGAGTGGTCTCTTTCAGAGTCTCAGACATTATTCTACACACTTCTATGACTTAACCCATTATCCATTGGTTAGGTTTTGATCTTGCGTGAACTGTAATTACAGCACATTGTTATCCTTTGTGTTTGAGATTCCCTGGGGACTTTAATGCCAACTAATAAAAGCTCAGCTGGCCAAATCATCTGATCTAGCTGTGGAGTCGTATTAACTTCACGTTGCAAAGCATTTACCATTAATAATCTCAGCCAACCATCCTAGGCTATTGATAAGCAGTGAATCCTATTCACATTTGTATTTGGGTTCTCGAGAAACACAATTTTTTTTCTTGCCATCAAATATACTTAGGAAGACTTCTGCCTCCGAGAACAGAGAGGAAATAGAATTTTCATTAGCTTGTGGTAAAATTCCATGGTATTCCACATAAAAGACACTTGAAATGTGAAGAGACCATAGGTCTCTCAGTGGTAACAGAAGTCCAGAAAGAGCAGAGAGGTAAATTTGTGGTTTTGTGTCTAGGACCACAAATTCATAATGACTAATTTTGCATATTTCCTAACAAGTAAACGGAGGCTTGGGATTATTGATATCACTCTTTTGAGATTTCCCATTGACTTTTTAGGGATCCTCTTTCACCCACTAACACTAAACTAAAACCACAAAGATTAGAAAGAACTCTCCAGGGCAAGATTCCTTCTTAGGGTCATCTTTACCATTCTGAGTCATCCCAGGATGATTCATTGTCTGCTAAGTCATTGACCTCCGAGTCTTTTGCTGACCTTGAATTTTCCACTAGCCCTGCCTATCACTGTAGACACCCAGTACATAGTGTCTAGTTGGGGTGTCATTGATTCTGCCCATCCCAAAGCATGGACCTCCCAGCCCCCTGCATGCATTGCTAAATTTGTCTCTGTTTCTTACTTCATCCTTTCACTGTACCCCTCATACAAGCAGTTGGGGATCTTGGCCAGGTCCCTGATAATTTAATTTTATTCCCAAAATATCATTTAGTTGGAGTTGGAGAAACCAGCAACCCCAAAATGCCCACCAGAGCAGAGTGTGTGTGTGTGTGTGTGTACCCAACCCAAAGATGTTCTTCAACTGAGCTACATCCTACTTTTTATTTTTATTTTTGGGGTACCAGGGATTGAACTTATGACTTTGTGCTTGTGAACCAGGCACTTAGCTGCTGAGGTAAGCCCCTGGCCCCCCTACTTTTTATTTTTAATTTTGAGACATGTTCTTGTTAAGTTACCCAACCTTGAGAAACAGCCTCAGGAGTATCTTTTTATAGCTTCATCAAAAAAATAATTTGGTCCTTGAACAGTATTGGTGAAGGAATGCAAATCTGATGGAACATTTATTCAACAGAAGAGTAGAATTTAAAATAAAATAAAGGGTCAGTGATACAGCTCAGTGACACAATGCTTGTCTGGCAAGCACAGGGTCCTGGGTTTGGTTTTCTGGTACCAAAAACATAAATAAAATAAAATAAAATAAAATAAAATAAAATAAAATAAAATAAAAGGTAGTCAAAATTCATCAGTAAAACCATGCAAAGAATCCAGGGCATGGTGCAAATAGATGAAGGGACATTGTACTGAAGAGAAATACTCTTTGCAAAGACAATCACAGAAATAATGGTTTAGGTTTGAACCCTAAGTTGTTCTTTATGGTACCTGAAGTCCTGGATTCCATCTCCAGCAGTGCAAAACGAAGCAAATTAACCAAAGGAGATCCAAAATCAGATATAGCTATACTCCCATGAGAATGTCTAAAAGAGGAGGGGAAGAGAAAGGAGGATGAGGAGCGGGAGAGAGGAAGAGAGGAGAGGAGAGGGGATACAGAGGAGGGAGGAGGAGAGGAGAGGAGAGGATATGGGATAGAGAGGAGAGCAAGGAGAGGTGATACAGAGGAAAGGACATAAGATAGGTGA
>PVLA01018979.1:0-13264 GCA_004027455.1 Hydrochoerus hydrochaeris
ACACTGGGGAAGCTAGTCATGATGAGCTCCTCCAGGAGAACCAACGGCTCAAACAGCAACATTTAGGAGAACCCACAGCACCTCGCTCTTCTTCTCCACGTCTCTACTTATGCTGGCCACCTTCCTCAGGTGGGCCATCTACGCTCAGCACCATGCTGATTTAATTCAGCTGGCGCTAAGCTGACCACCAGTTTTTAATCCATAACACATGATGAGAAAAGATTTTCAGAAGAGTGGTTACCAGGAGTGTGTCACAGGAAGTGACATATTTTGGACTACTTTCTGTCTTATATTGCCCTATATGACATACGCTCTATAAGAACTAGGCCATCCACAAAGAACAGTATAAAAGTCATTTCCACACTGCCTGCTCTGTGCTGCTCCTCCTCGTGTGACCAGTCGCCAAGTCCTTTCCTCACTATCTCTGTAGCATCATTTGCATCTACCGCTTGTCTCTCTTTTCCTTCCTATTTTTTGTAGCAGCAGGGATTGTACTTGAGGCCTTTGCACTGAGCTACATCTTTCAGCCTTTCCCTCATGCTTTTTTTAAATTTTGAGACAGGGTCTCACTAAATCATTAAGTTGCCCAGGCTGGGCTCAAACTTGCAATCCTCTGTCACCTGCCTGGCTCACTTCTTTAAACTGGCCACAGCTCATGCTTCAACTCCAGATCCTTCCATGCACCCCTTACAGGTCTCTGCTTGGCTGTCCCTCAGAGACGTGAACTAACCTTCTGCTGCTGTCTGAACACACTAATTCCCTCCAAGTGCTCCCACATTGGTGTCTCCTGTCTCAATATCCCCATCTACCCAGCTGTTTAAAGCAGAAACCTGGGCTCCGGTCTTGACCCTAATCTGTACCTTCTACCTGTTACCCTCTTGATGATCCTTCCTGTAAAAATGATCTCATACCATATCCGCTTCCTTCCATCCTTTGTGGCGTTTACTTATGGATGTTCTCATTCATTCCGCCTCCTGTGTGCTAGGTACTGGCTGGAGAGCTGGTATACAGTGGTGAGAAGACAGACAAGGACCCGAGCCTATGTTCTAGAGGAAGCGATGGAAAATAAGCCAACAAAACAACTGCCTGCCATAGTAAATTCCTCTTGAAATTGAACAGAGTGTGACAGAGACCATCCAGCATGGGAAGGGGCTGCCACTCTCCACTGATGGTGGCTAGGAAGGGCCTCCCCTAGGCCTGAGGACAGACAGGGACAGCAGGTTGGATGTGCCCCTCCTTTTGGGGCCTTGCCTTTGCTTTTTCCTTCTTGCCCCAGTAAGGGTAATCCCACAAATAACAGACGGTCATATTATGATCATCCTTCTTGAACTAGTCATCAGCAAGGTTCATGAGGAGCTGCGTCCTGGCACACCCTCTTCCCCACCACGCAGAACCTTGCCTGGAGTGCACAGGATGCAATTCCTTTGCCCCCCACCTCCAGAGCCACCTCCTTTCTGCTCATTCTTAGGCCCCCACATCCTCCAGGAAACCTCTTGGGTTGTTCCTCTCCCAGTCACTGAGGCACCCTGCGTATTGTTACTGACCACAGGCGTTCGTGGTCAGGGCCGGCTCACTAAGTTGCACCCCCGGCCCTACGCCTGTTGTTTATACATCACCCTGTCCATTTCTTACAAGACAGCTTGCTACCATGCCTGCATCCATCTAAGTTCTTAGAAGATGACTAGTGTAATCTCTGTCCCTAATTGTGATTTCTCTTTTTCCATTGAAACTTGCTTGAAATCTCTAAGTTCCTGGAGCACATTTCAGCCTGCCTGAATTTTGTCTCTTGAATTGCAACTCTCATCAGTGCAAATCAACTCTTCCTATCAATTTGAGCCTCTGTGTCCTTTAAGGGTCAGCCAGGGCAAGGCTGCAAATTGAAGGGTATTATCTCCTTGAAGACAGGGAGCAGTTTTGAGGAAAAAAAATTTTTTTCATCTTGGGAGAATTCAGAGGCTTGGGAAGCTGAGCTCAGACAAACAGAGGAGGGAACTCCTGAACCTATGATCTGGGCAATCTTAAGCTCAACTTTGAGGCCTTTCAATGTCCTTGAGGCGTAATCCACTCAGCAGATTGCAGGGCACGAGCTGGGGAGGGAGGATAAGGAAGAAAGTGACATCTGCTGAGGAAGGTGTGCCGGGGTCTGGTGTCCCACGTCATGAGAGTGACAGCATATGTGCCACTATTCACTCACTTATTCATTCAGCAAGCAGGTACTGAGGCCTTGCCATTCCCCTGTTTGGCTCTGGCTACTGGAAGTACATCTGCTAGCAAAGCAGACCATGGGCCTGCTGTCCTGGGGCTTCCATGGTGGTGGAAGCTCTTGGGTAATCAAATGTGAAATTAATTAGGTAGGCTTTGGATGGCAACCAAAATAGAATAAAATGAGATTTAGGGTGCTGAGGTCCTATCACACACAAGCTGGCCAGTAGTGACATCTTTTTTCCATTTATTATCCCCAGCTCTTGTAAAGTTGGTTTGAAATAAGTGCTTCTCAGACTTTTAGTGCACATGCATCACCTCAGGTCTGGTTATGATGCTGGTTCTGATCCAGCAGGTCTGGGGAGACCTGTATTTTAAACAGACTCTGGAGTGATGCGTGGTGGCAGCTTCCAGGATCACAGAGACTTGAAGCTGGGGATTAAGTGAGGCGGAGTTAACAGAGGGGTGTAACCTCCTGAGGGCAGTGGCCAGGCCCTGATGACTGATGTAACAGGTTTGGATCTTAAATGTCCCCAAAAGGTTCATCATGTGTTGATAGCTTAGTACCCAACACAGCAATGTTCTAAGATAAGACCCAGTTGGAGGAAAGTGGTCACAGGGGCATGCTATAGAAGGGGGCATGCTTCCCCCTCCCCGTTTTTCTCTCTGTCTCTCCTTTCCTGCTGCCATGCAGTCAACAGCCTTCCTCTGCTATGCCCTTCTACCTCCCCACAGGCCTAGAAGCAAAGGGGCAGCTCACCATGGACTGAATCCTCTGAAACAGTGAGCCAAATGAACCTTTCCGCTTTTAAGTTGTCATGTCAAGTAATCTCTCACAGCAACAGAAAGCTCACTATGTAGCACAACAGTCTTAAGGAAAAGGAAACATTTGCAGCAGAAGCCATGGGGTAGGAGAATTGCCTGAAGGACAGAGGGTAAAGGTGGAAGCTAGTTCTCCAAAAACAGCGGAGTGCCTGGTTCTGACAGCTAGACCCCTGGTGGTAAAGAGGGGTGCAGTGAACTATAAGCTTCTAGCAGGCCTAACATAAGCCCTTTGAAAACTACAAAGAGGACCCACCATGAATGACTGAACTATGCCTGGGACCCTATGTGGTACAGAATATCATAAACAATGAAAGCGACCCGGCTTTGGGCAACATGACAGTTCCTCAAAGGTCTGTGTAAGGACAAAAATTGCCTCCTCCAGCAAAAGGGAGACTCGCCCCTGATTGGGAGGGAGCACCACGTGATTTCCAGAGCCACTCTGCCCGCAGAAACCACACATACACCTGACACCAGGCTTCTGTGGAGCCAGGAGCTCTCCTCACCAGCCTGCTTCCACCCTCAGCAGCACCCTCATCCCTGATCTCTGCTAATAAATCTGTGCTTTCACTTCTGCTTCTCTATGTTGTGCTCAGTTCTTTGCTCTGGATACCAAGAACCTAGGGAACAGCCCAGATGAGACTTCTAGGTGCTCTGGCTCCCCTGAAATGCAGTCTTCGATTGATGTCCCCTTTTGGATCACAGGGTTGTGAAACCTGCACGAAAGTCATGCATTTCTTTACAGGTTCCCCCACTTTAGAAAGGAAATCCCAGGCACGTTGGTCCCCAGGCCATCCAGAGACCCACGCTTCCCTTCGTTTTCCTCCTAAACCCTCAAGAACACCAGGTTTCTGCCATCATTATGGAGCACCCTCTCTTTTTTGCCCCTCCCCATGGCCAACCCCCAACATCTTTTTTGATGGAGTAATTTGTACTTCTGCTCCTCTATCTGGAGTTCCAATCCCTCCTCATCACCCCAGGTCAGATCCCTATTGTCCAAGTCCCAGCTGGAAGGTTACCCTTCCAGGTCTGTGGCCTGGCCCAGGCCCCAGCCAGGAGAAATCTCTTGTTTCCTGGGAAATCCTTCCACTCTGCCCGAATCCGCTTTGGAACTCGCCTCGCACTGAAGTCCTTCTGCCCTCTGAGCGACTGTGCCCGGTTTCCAGAACGTGAGTCCTGAGGAAAGGCCCATGTCCGATTATACCTTTTTCATCTGTCCCTCAACCCCAGCCTTGCAAAATACAGCCTGGACAGGCCTCAGGGCTGGCGGCTCCCGGAGGAGCAGAGGAGCCAGCCAGCCAGCCGCTAAGTGGGGAGACCCCCTGGGAGAGCCCCGAAGCCACCTTCGGGGGAGTGCTCGGGTTACAGAGCAGAGGCCCAAGGCCTGGGGGTCCCCCTCATCCCACCGCCCTGCTTCGATGCCCTGCTGCCCAGGAGGAGGACGAGAGGCTGACGGAGGAGCACGGGAAAGGAGGGTCCCCCGGGGAGGGGCCGGGGTGAGGGAGGAGGTGCGGGAAAACGGAGCCCGGTTGGGGAGGGGGGGAGGGAGAGGGGCATCCCCGAGGCGGCCCGCCCGCGCCCACGCCCGCGCATCCCTTTCCAGCCTCCATCCTGGGCCGTCTGCCCCGGTGTCCTGCGGCCCTGGCGGAGCTCCGGACCCTAGCGCTATTCCCGGTTGCCCAGACGTACTGGAACCCCCATCTCGGGCTGCCGGCGCGGAGTGGGCGGGGCCGCGGAGTGGGCGGGCCGACCAGAGGGCGGAGCCTATCAGAGGACGGGGCGAACCGTGGGCGGGGCCCTACTGTGGGCGTGGCCGCCTTGCGCAGTCCGAACGAGAGCGGGCCAGCCCAGCCGCGTGCTGCACAAGTGCTCAGCACTGTAACTCTCCCGGGCCCCCCCTTCCTCTGCCCTCAGCTCTGTTTAGCTTCTCTACTCTGGGGACAGTACCTAGGCACAGTTTGTCCCCTGAGGGGCTCCAGGACCTGCTCACCCAGTTCCTCCTCCTTCAGCCCTGTCCGTGCAGCCTGAGCCTGGACTCCTGCCTGGGAGCCAGCTGGCTCATTCAGGCAAGGCGTTAGCAATACTGGGCTGTCCAATCGGGGGACATCGGGGACCAGTGAGCTTGTAAGGCTTGCTGCATTCCAGGGCTCGAGGGCCATCTAAACAGGGGTGGAGAGGGTCAGGCAGAAAGGATGGAGGCCTCTCGCTTAGCAGGAGGCGTAGAGGAGAGTACTTTGGTAAGGGCCAGTACATGGGTTTTCCAGCCTCAGCTGTCCATGAGAATCCCTGGAAGACTGATTACAGCTCCGACCGACCATCAGGTCCGCCCCACAGGTTCTGCTGTAGGAAGAGGGAGCTGGGCCTGAGAATTCTCTTACACGTTTCCTAGTGATGCCACTGCTGTTACCCACTTCTAAAGATGCCCTTAGAGCATGATTGGGGTGTCTGAAAGTATTCTAGATGGAGGGAAAGGGTGCCATGGCGTGGAGGCTGGAGACTCTGAAATAGAAATACTATAACGCTGGACGGTGCCGGAGTGGGTGCCACGAGCCCAAGTTTCCAGGGCCCAGCTGGTGCCCACTCGTGCAGTGGGACTTGGCTAGGTCACCGGGGCACCATTCAGAAGGGATTCACGTAGTTCGCTTGGCACCCGAGTTCCCAAGAGCAGGTTCACAAAGAGCAAATCTGGCCCCCCAGTCTGTGGCTTCCTGTCTAGCTTCTGTGAGTCATCCGCCAAGAGGCCTCCCAAAAGCGACACAGGGCTGCCTGACCTTGGACTTCTTGCCTTAAGAATTGTGTGCTAATAACACCTTCTTCATAAGGTACTGGACCTCAGATATTGTGTTATAAAAATAAAAAACAAGCTAATAAACAGAGTTACAGTATTGGAACATTGTTTCCCAAATCAAATGGTTGGTAATAGACACTGAAATTCTGGAACAGATGAACAGTCTTCCTTTTGCTTAGTACTAATCTTTCCGTGTCTTAGCCATGCTTGTGTCCCTGTCATCTCCTGTAGTTCAGAGCAGAGGGTGCTGTAATAATGTAGTGGATGAGATGGGTAATTGTAGCAAGGGTGTTGCAAATACAAAGAAGAGTGGGTGTGGCCAGCTAGTTAAACATGGTACTGGTGCAGGGATGAACAATGGATCCATGGATTGGAGCAGAGAGACCTGCATGGAGATGTGCACTTAGGGAAACAAGTTCTATGAGACAGACTGCAACTCAGCAGGGCGAAGTGGAGCTAGCTAGTGATTGGCTTTGGGGGCCTATCTGTATGAAAAAATATGCAAGACCACAATAAAACAGAGGTTTTTAAGATGATTTAAAAGAATATGCTCTCAAAATAGGAAAAGATAGGTCAAATAATGCTCAACAAATGTCAAAGGGAAAAAATAACTTAGTCTAGATTAAAACTGAAGATTTCTTTACAAGAGAAAAGTTCCCATGAAAAAGGGAGGAAAAGCTGGGTGTGGTGGTGCATGGCTGTGATGCCGGGGCTGTGGAAGGCCAAGCAGCCTGCACACCAATGATGTAGGGAGACCACTGGGGATGTGCGCCACTCTGCAGTGCACACGTCCTTGGCATGCCTGTGAACCCCAGGCCACTTATTCTGTAGGGACCCCCTTCGGTCTTCCTGTGTATACTGGGACCACGCCCTGGTTCTCCGCTCTCTCCTGGGCCTCCTGGGGCCAACTGAACTGCTTCCAGCCGATGGTGTGTCCTGATAAGGCTTTTGCCAAACTACTATACTGCTTCACCAAGGTCCCCCCACCCCACTTTATTCCTTCTCTCACCTTTTTCATACTGACAGACAAAATGTGTGTTTAGCCTGGGTCGTAGAGTAGGGTGGATGATTGAGAATGTGTCCACTGGGTGCAGGGCTGGTTGCATGTGGAGCAGGGATGCAGGAGGGTGCAGACAGCCGGGGAGGCCTCTCCTGGGGACGTGATGGCAGCCACAGATTCTGTCTCAGTGAGGAGGGGGTGTCTGATGCAAACCCAAGAGCTTGTCTGATCTTAGAAAGCCATCAACACTGCCAGACTCCAGTGGTTCCTGCAGCTGAGAACGAACCTGTGGCTCATGAGCTGAGTCATTTGAGAAGGTAGGACAGTGAACTGAGTGTCCACCTTGGGTGACAGCTGGCTGCATGGCGATCACTTCTCGCCTCTCTGAGCCCTCTGTGGGTGCCAGGGGCAGCCCCCACCCCCTTGAGCCTGCCGTCCCACTCCTGGTTTTTTCCTGGTCCCTTAGCCTGGGGGTTAGACCTTTCCATATGCTTTTAATTAAATGTGCTTTTGCTTAAGAATATATGAAAGGCCCTTCACTTTATCGCTTATCTCATTCTTTAATTATTGGTATTGTAACATAATTGATTTCTACTCTTTTTTTTTTTTTTTTTAACCAGAATGTGTATGTTATGGTCACATGGCTTTTGGTGAGCTGGCCTGGGTCCATAACTGCCACTTCTAACCTCCCTTCTAAGGGGAGAAGCATTCTGCCTTTCAAACCACAGCCTTCCAAATGCACATTTGGAACACAATCCGTTTGTAAGCTGGGAACCGTCTGCATTAAACTCTCTCGGCCCAAGCGGCCCCACAATCAAATGACATGTGGTTTAAGGCTCAAATAACAGCAGTTGATTTAAATAAAGCAGCTAGAGCTGGGTTTCTAGCTTCTCCAGTTTCTGGCTGGTTTCGCGGAGAGAGAGGGCCTGCTGGTTGCAGCCGTCAAACAGCAGCGGGAAGGGTATGGCGCGCTCCGCTCCCCATGGGGAAATGGCACATTCCTGCTTTTAATGGTTTACCCTGCAGGTTTTAGGACTGAGTCTCTCAGTTCTGTCGAACAATTGATCTGGCAAAAGAACTCTTTTTAAAAACCAACCATGCTTTCAGGCCTGGAGTTCAGCTAGGGTCATTCTCATTTATTGAGTACAGGGGCCCTCTCCGCGGGAGGAAAACCATTTCAGTCCTTGGTGGGCTCTTCCCCTCCCTCTCCTTGTTTTCTTTTTGCAGTGCTTCCTTTGGGGGGCTCATCTTTACCAAGTCAGAAGCCAGACAGCCTGTCCCAGGAAAGCAGGTCCGCACTGTCTTGGCTTGAAAAACAATCTTTAACAAACACCTATCAGTGCCAAAGCACTGGGCTAAGGATGTACATATAATGGCTCATGTCATTTAATTCTCAAAATGACCCCAAGCAATAGGTACCGTCACACACAGTTTGCAATGAAGATGCTGAAATTAAAAGAGGTTTAATGCTTTACTGAACATGCAAGGCTGTTCGAACTCCCAGGTCCCTCAGTTGTATGTTGGGGGCCCTGGTACACTGGTGTTGGCCCTCGGAGCCCGACCTGTGGTGGCTTCCTGACTCTTCATTTTCAGTTAAGGCTGAGGACTTGTTAGCAGAGGCCTGTACCTGAGGTTAATTGCCAAGGTCACACTGCACCTCTGCTCCACCAAAGTCACGTTCTTGTGAAGGTGACACACTAGTATTCTTATTTCTTTTGACTTTAGATATTTGTCCTCTTGAGGGGCTTGAAGCAAGATCAGATCTAGAAACACCTACTGGAAGATTTGAGGTTTTTTTGTTTGTTTTTTCCTTTTGCTCTCTAGTGCATGTGTCTGCTTGATCTCTTACCCATGACAATAGCTGAAGCTGTTATAGCGCAAACCAACTCATGCCAGCTGCTTCACATATGTATATTTAGCCGTACAGACACACAGTGAGGTAAATGCACTTTTATTGTCCTCATTTCACAGGTAAGGATGATAAGGATTCTGGGCCATTCCGGCTGCTTGACTTTGAGTTCCAGGGCCTGGCTGGCCTCATCTCCCTGCCAGGTATCTCCTGTCCCTTGAGATGAAACACTCCTTTCGGGCCTCTACTCTGGCAGTGCGTTGCAGCTACCTCTCTTTCACACTGTTTGTTACTCACGGTGCTGGATGGTTTACATCCTCGGGCGGGACGTGGTAGAACACCATGAGGTTTTATCGTGCTGTCCTGAGTGGCACACAATTTAGAGCCTATCTATACATTGCTTATTTATGGGATTTTGTCTTTGTTGTTTTCAGACCACAGTTGACTGTAGGTAACTGGAATGGATGAAAGCAAAACTATGGGAGAGGAGAGAAGAGTGTCTGTCTCTGTCTGCTGGCCACTGCGGACCTCTGAAGAGCAGACGCCTGCTTCTGCTCTATCTGTCATCCACCACTGCCTCAGGCATGAGCAAGATGCCTGAGCTGGAGCCAAATCAGAGCTGGGGTGGGGGGCTCCTGACCTAGGCCCCAAGGGGCTTGTGGAGGGAGAGCTAGGGCACAGGGCTTCCCTCAGCCCCTGCACAGGCTCCTCTGGAGGAAGAGGGCACTGTTGTCACTGTGGCCACAGCTTTTCCTTTTACTACTCACGGCAGAGCCAGTGAGAACTCAGCACTAGATCTGCACTGCAAATGAGATGAGAGGCCTAAAATGTGCCTTAGCATAATAATTCCATGCAGTTCCGAATGAGCCTGTGTTAGTTCTTATTTTATAAAAAGCATATACTGCTTGTATACAAGAGAATATTCTTATTTCATAGGATCCTCATATTTTATATGATATGCTATTTATGTGATATGATAGTTTATATGATAGGATATTGTCTTATTACTTTATCATTGCTGAGACAAAACACCTGACACCCAACATTAAAGGAAGAAAGGTTTATTTGGTTTATTAGTTCATAGAGGTTTCAGTTTATAGTTGGCTCCAAGGCAGGGTGGTACATGGCAGAGGGGAAACAGTTCATGGTGGGTAACAAAGCAGCCTCTTTCTGCCCCTTTCATGCTCTGTCCAGGCTACTGAGATCAGAGTGGGGCCAAACCAATCAGCGAACTGATTTAGTAATCACATACCCTTAATCCCAGTGTCACACACTGTAGATGTAGTCTTATCTGAAAAAGCCCCACCTATGACTGCATGAGGCCTCGGCGGGACATCTAAACACAAGCCATAACAGAAGCAATGTTTTAAAGTATATTATTTTGTAG
Source organism: Hydrochoerus hydrochaeris (assembly GCA_004027455.1). Classification (NCBI taxonomy): domain Eukaryota; kingdom Metazoa; phylum Chordata; class Mammalia; order Rodentia; family Hydrochaeridae; genus Hydrochoerus; species Hydrochoerus hydrochaeris. Next base: position 10,049 of record PVLA01018979.1, read on the forward strand.
TATGACAGTCATGTGCCACATATAATGCTGTTTTGGTCAACATTGGCTGCATGTATGTCTGTGGTGCTGTAAGATTTTTTCACTTTCCAGTATCTTTGTTATCTTAACTGTCACAGTTTAAGTATAGTTACAGATGTTCACATAATGATGAATTTGCCTGATGGTAGATCTCTCAGAATGTGTTTCTGTTGTTGGTGACACATGACTGTATAATTATTTTATAATTTATGAATCGAGGTGGGATACATTTTTGCCATCACTTAGAGGTGTTCTGAGGTGTCTGGGAGAAGGAAAGCAGCGCACACAGAAACGGAGTATCAGTTCTTTTGGTTGGTTGTAGATTTCATCTTTTCTTTGGAAAGGATTTTAAATATTACAAGTTCATGAATGGTTAGTTATAAACAACAATGGGGTGCTGAGCATGTTATTCAGGTATGATTTTTCTCAAAAATTTTAATATTTAATGAGTGTACAGCTACTTGTATATATTTCACTTTAGAGTAAACCTATTGCGGTAGATCTTGCAGAAGGGAAATTTTAGAACACCCTGGATACAAGGCTAGAGGGTAACTAAGGAGTGGTTAGGCTTTATTAGGTCAAGGGGTGCTGAAGATCTATGGCTGCCTTGACAGTGGTCACAGTTGTAGGGACGACTTTAAGTGGTCAGCGCAGAGGACCTGTCACCATGTTACAGGTGTGTGAAGAGCTTCGTGTGTTCCCATGCTCTGGAAGGCTCGAGCCACTGCCCTGCCTGTCTTAGTGGCCCGATGCAGTGTTTTGGAGGGAAGGTCTCTATTTCTTTCCCTTGGTTGATGTTATATCCATACTCTAAGTAAATAGTTAAGATGTTTTTAACAGTAAAATAGAAAAATATCTTGGTAATGTGGCATCTGAGTGGAGAATCACCAAAGGGAATAGTCAGAGCTGGTAGCCTGAGTGTTAAAATTTTCATCATTTACGGAACTTGGAGTAAATAACCTTTGCTCTCTCAATGGCCTGAGAACTGGAAAGGATCTAGGCCAGTGAGGACTCACTCCCATTAAGAATTACTGAAAGGAAGATTAGCTTTTGGGCGGTGAAGCGAAGTGTGGTTTAATGCATCTTGGTGTTTGTGGTATCTTCAGGCCATGTGGTGGGGTCGCATCTAACCCTCCAAGTTAGAGATGTGGTGTTGACGGGGCTGAGTCCTATGGGACTGAACAATTTGTCCAGAGAGTTTGTAATATGAGAAAAGAAGGAGATGAGGGAGAAAGGTTCGTAGTTAAGACAATGGGGTTTAAAATCAAGCAAACTTGGTTTTAATTCTCATTATAATATACTCACTGTGTGATTTTAAACTTTGAGGCATCTGGCTTTTTTTTTTTTTTTGGTAAATAACATCCTTGAGATATAATTGACATACCTATCTTATGATTCACCCTGAAAGTTTATGATTCTGTGGTTTTAGTGTATTCACAAAGCAGAACAGTCATCACCATTGTCTGATTCCAGAACGCTGTCATCACTGCAGATCCTTCAGAGTCATGAGCAGCCACACCCTGTTTCTGCCTCCCTTTGTCCCCTGCTGACCACTAATCTACTTTCTGTTTCTGTGGTTTTCTATGGTGGACATTACATATACATGGACTCATATAATAGGTGGCATTCATGTCTAGCTTGTTAGCGTAATGCTTTCATGGAACATCTGTTTTATATTATACATCAGTACTCCATTCTTTTTTATGGCCCAATAATACTCCATTATAAGAACATAAGAACATATCACATTCTGTTTACTTGTCAATTGATGGACTTTAGGATGGTTTTTATTTTTTGGCTATTATGAATAATGCTGCTGTGAACATTTATATGCAAGTGTCTTCTGAGTATTTTTAGTTGTCTCCACTGCCTATCTACAAATGCTGCTGGCAGTTCATATAGTAACTCTGTGTTTAAGGTTTTGAAGAACTACAAACTGTTTTCCAAAATAGCCACCTCATTTTGCAACTTCATTGGCAATGTGTGAACTTATTAGTTTACATGCTCACCAGTCTAGTGGGCATAAAGCAATATTTCACCATGGCTTTGCTTTGGGCATCCCTAATAGGCAGTAATATCGGGCATCTTTGTGTGTAAATGTTGGCCATTTCTGTATCCTCCTGGGAGGAGTGTCTACTTAGGTCCTCTGCCCATTTTTAAAATGTGAGTCACTAGTGCTTGTATTGCTATTTTAAGGAAGAATTTATATGTTCTAGGTACCAGGCCCATATAAGATATATGCTTTTTCAAATATTTTCTCTTATTCTGTGTTTTGCTTTTTATGTTTTGAGAAGACTGAAGCCCAAATATTTATCTATGTTTTGTTTGCTATTACATTCTTGATGTAATATCTAAGAAACCACTGCCTAATCCAAGTCATGAAGATTTACTCCTATCTTCCTATGTTTCTTCTAAGAGGTCTATAGTTTTAGTTCTTAGATTTAGATCTTTAAGTCAGTTTATTTTGTATATATGGTAGGAGGTAGGGATCCAATGTGGGTTTTTTTTTTTTTTGCATTCATTTATCTTATTCTGGCACCATTTGTTAGAAAGACTATTCCATCATTGAATTATAGTCTTGGCACCCTTATCAGAATTTGCTAATCAAAAATATAAGGACATTTCTGGATTCCCAGTGCTATTCTTTTGGTCTATGAGTCTGTCTGTCCTATGTTAGTAATGTATTGTCTTGATTAGTATAGATTTATTACCTTTTGAAATTGAAAAGTCTAAGGCTTCCACCTTTGTCCTTATTTTGTAATATTATCTATTGCTGGTTCCTAACATTTTTATTAGAATTTTAGAATTTGCTTGGCAGTTTCTTCAAAAAGAGGCAGCTGAAATATTGGTATATTAAGAAACTATACTGAATCTGTAGAAAAATTTAGAATATTGCCATATTTATAATATTGTCTTTAAATTCATATATATGTGGCACATATCCATTTATTTAGTTCATCTTTAATTTCTCTTAATGATGTTTTGCAGCTTTCAGTGTGAAAATCCTATACTTCTCTTGTTCCATTTATTTTTACATATTTTATGCTTTTTAATGCTATGGTAAATGGAATTTTTTTTTAATTTCAATTTGGGATTTTTATTACTATAGAAATGCAAACAATTTTTCTATATTGTTCTTGTATCCTGATAACTTTCTGTGGTCAGTTATTAGTTGTAATAGTTTTTTTTTTTTTTTTA
>PVLA01018980.1:0-13263 GCA_004027455.1 Hydrochoerus hydrochaeris
GACAGGGTTCTTCAGGGATGCTGGTGTTCCTCTCACACATCTGTTTCTCAATGTGTTAGTGAAGGGTGCAATGTCTGGATCCCCCCAGGGGAGAGGATTGGGTTTAACATGACAGATCTACTTAATCTAGCTTTCCCATTTCCCTAAGCCTCTGAATCCCCTTGTCAACAGTAAGCTGTGGACTATCAGACATCCCTAATTCATTCACAGTAGACAGTCTTTTGACCTATAGTTTGGCAACATGCCAAATAAGCTATTAACATCTTTACTCCATGAACTGCAGCACTCCATTTAGTGCCCCTGCTTAAAGGGCCCATATCAACAAACTCAACCTGACCAATGTATGTATTTTTGCCACCATTGCCCCACACTTGTAAAATTCATTTCCACTCTTACACATCAGGCTTCTGCTAATAAGAGTTTAAAAATTCAAGAAGTTCTTTACAAGAATAGTTCATCTCCTCACCATTGGTAGCCTTCTGTGATTTGAGTATGATTATGGGCCCAGAGGCAAAAGTGGGTGGCAGGGTGGGTTGTGACAGTGTCAATCTTATCATCCTTGGTCAACACAGGATCACGTAGGTGTATTAAGAGAGGCCAACACCACAGATCACCTTTCTACCATCCAGTGGTGACAAGCCACTGTAGGGTGGGTTTTCCACACCCTAGTCTGTCAAAATGCTGAGCCAAATTACCTGAGCTTCTCTTACTCAAGTTGACACAGAAAACCATCATGCTGCTGTAATTGAGAGGTTTATTAACTTAATATATGATACCTAAAGTGTTTCTGTGCACCAAAGTTCAGCTTGATTTGAATTCCCATACTTAGAATTGCTGCATTTTTAGACATCTTGAGTGAGAATAATGGCTTTATTTTTTCGATGGAGGATAAGACTCTTGCAGACAGCAATTTCAGTATCAGAACATCAAACATAGGGTAATCAATAAAGAACGCAAGTATATTCTCTGCACCTTCTGAGCCTGGAAAGTCCGAGATCCAAGCAGTGATATCAAGTGATATGTTGTTGAATGGCACCACATGTGATAGACACACAAAGAGCAAGAGAGGGCTGTTAAACAACAGCACACTGCTCATATGGAGCCCACTTCAAGACAAACAGCATCATTGTCTCAATAAATATTCAGTTTGCAAAATGTAGGGTAAAGAGGGAAGGTAGACTATCACAATGGCTTATTGATGTGAAATTTCTGACAGGAGCCAGGAGAAAGTCCACAGTCCCTAGACCACAATGTGTCCTTCCTCCCAAATATTTCTACCCTTAGTGCCAGTTAGTCTCCATTTACTGCTTCATTGTCCGTGAACTGAGTAAAGTCTAATCCCTTGGTATCTTTTCACTGTCATTAACTTAAAAGCAATGTTTCTCCTTATGTGACATGAACTTGTTCAATATTCAAAGGAATGATAAAAAAGTTGAGTGAAAAGATTCAAGGTTGGCTGGAAAACAGTGCCTCACACATTACCGAAATGAGTTGTGACTGCAGAGCCTTAGCAGACTGACACGCACCATCACTGGAAGTGTACACGATGCAACACCTGCCTTGTTTACTGTGAAATTATTATTTACCCTTTCTTTAACATAAATGCTCTTCATAAAAGAACATTTCATAAAGTATAGTGTCATGTAGAGTATTCCTGAAGAGGCAAGGGCTGCAATCCATCGCATGCACTTTAACATGTCCCCAGGTGCTTTGTGCATTCCAGCACTGGTCTGTAATTCTGCTGTCTTCTGCTTCCTGTTTCAACTAAGAGAGGCCCAAGAAGGCCTGTTTCATATATCTTGAACCTTTGCTTTTTTATTTTATCACAGCTATCATCTGTTCAAATCTTTAACACATCTGTGTGTTCACCAACACTGAGATTATCACAAACCCCTTACTGTGGACTTTGACATAATTTCCTGGTACACTCACATGTTTAATTGACTTTTGGTTTTTAATAATTCACTATGTCTCAAAAGCTTTTCCCCTGCCTGGTGAGGTGGTAAGCACTTGTGATTACAGATCTTGGGAGGCTAAAGCAAGAGTATTCCTGTGAGCTCAAGGCCAGCCTGAACTGCACTGCAAAGCCCTGTCTCAAAAAGAAAAAAAAAAAAAAAAAAAAAAAACTTTTCTCTTTTTCACAGAGTCAGTGGTTGAAGTGTAAATTTTCAATCCACTTGTAAATTACCAATTTAAAATAATTTAAATGTCCACATTTTAAGAATTCCTTGTTTTTTGAGATTTCAAAACATCCTCCATCAAGAAGGTACCAATTGTTACATGGTCACTAACAATCCTGTTAGCATACAAAGTGCAAAACTTTCACTTCAGAGTTATCAAGAGTCTTAGAAGTACTTTAGTTGGAATTTCTGGATTGTATTCTAATGTTGCTATATGCCCTGTGCATTGTCATACTTCCTGTAAAATGACAGATTGTGAAGAATATAACAAAATTTCCCTAAAACTCAGCTAAAACAGCTCAGTATTTACTGTGGCACTACTTCAAATGGGTAATTGAAATAGAGCTTCGTAACGGAACTTTCAATTGGGGTAGTTACATGTTTTGAGCTGGAGCAGTACTCATAAAATGCTTAAGATTTACTACAGAAACGTTTAATTGAAACCATGGTGGAGAGTGGGAGTGAAGCCATAGTGTTTAAAATCTAAACAGAACATGGAACTTCATGACGACCAAGCATCTTGTTATAACATTCACCTGGAATGCTGAGGGAGAGGGTACATAGGAGGATGTGCGCTACTCACATGTAGTGATTAGGCTTCTATATGTTTTGTCACATGAAAGGATGCTTTCTGGAATTTATAAGGATGAATAATTATTGGTATATCTGTGTACAGTGCCTTAGAGTCTTTTTTGTACTTCATTGGTAAACAGAAGGAAAACAAGGACTCTTCTGGTTTAGGCTTGTTTGGTTTGAGTGTATTTATCTCATTTAACTCATCAATGTTGATATGAAACAGATGAATGAGATGCAGTTGGGTGGGGGGGAGAGATTTTTGTCCTGTGGCTTGAAACTGGGATGAATATTAAGACTGAAGTGGAAAGGCAAAGAAGGTCCCCTTGGTCCATCCTAGGCTGCAGTCTTGGGCAGACAAAGTCTCATGAAGTTAGCCAGGCAGGGATAATTTTGGATTTCAATAAACATGGATATGTTTGTAGATTTTATTCTCATGTCATAGAGGGGAGCAGATTTTTCTCTCATAATACGAGTTTAGGCCAAACATTATGGTAAGTATACCATGAAGAATAAAACTATCACTGTATTATACACTTAAATACTTTTCTGAGATGTTGACAGATTTGATTAGCTCTTTAGTTTTATTTATCAACTGATTCTTAACATCTTCCTTACTCTTTGCAGGCTCAGTAAGTGGGGTTTTCTATTTCAACCCAGTTGCAAATTGCATAGAAAAGTCATTTTTACAATTTCCACAATTGAAGCATTCTTTGGATCTTCTGTATTTCAGATCATTCCCCATTAAGATATCACAAAGAGGGCTGGGGATTTAGCTTAGCGGCATAAGGGCCTGCCTTGCAAGCATGAGGTCATGAGTTTGATCCCCAGTACCAAAAAAAAAAAAAAAAAAAAGATATCACAGAGTTCCACAGCCACTATTCATCTAATTATGATAAACACTGCAGAATTGTCATGTAAGAGTTTTCAAGAGTCTTAGGAATTGTTGTATCAGAATTCCTAGAATATGATTAATGCAATATTCTGTGGCTATTTTCACAATTCTTGTGGTGTGTCAAGCTGTATACCACAGTAAATACACATCTAGAATGCACCTGAAATATCACTGCATTCACTGTAACACAGTTTCTAATGGATAATTGAAATAGTATTATTAGATTGATCTTGAAAGATAATAAAATTTAGGATTAGGGCTAGAGTCACGGTGAGGATTAGGCTTGGGGTTAGTAGTCTAGATATCATTCAAGTCAAACAAGATCACAATCAAGATTTTTTCCTGTCTCCAAGTAATATTTCCCTTCTAAAGACATTAGAGTGTTGAAAGATGGGCTGGTTTAACCTGTGAGGAGAGAACTACAGCGCATTGGGAGCTTACAATCTGAGCTTCTGAGGCATCCCTGCTGCTTCACCAGAGACCCATTGTAGGGATTGTATTCATTCTGGCAGTGCCCTGGCTTTGGAGTAGGTTTCTTGTGAAAACGTAGGTTTTCATCATGGTCCTTGATAAATTAGGCTGCAATTTTGATTTAGATGAAAATTTTGCTTTTATTTGTTTTGGCAGCATTGCAGAATATTGCTATAATTAACCATTAGGGTTTTTATTTCTTCAAAATTGTATTCTTTTTTGGCATATATTTATTTTCTTGGCTAAAACGAGGTACTCTGAGAGATTCAGAGTGACAAAAATCTGTCCTTGAGGCCAAGTACCTGATACCATGCTTTTGACCTTTCTCAACATCAGACCCTGCCCAGTTCTCTCATGAGTGTGAATTCTCCATGGTATGCTAATCTGGCATTTTGATAACACACTTTTGACCCCATTCTGAGGGGTAAGTCCAAGACAGAGCCCAGTGAGTCCAGCCAGAAGATAGGAGTAACTGGGCATGTGGATGTGCATCTCTGATTCCTCCATGGTGGAGGCCCATCAGGGGGCACACAGCTAGCTCACAGGCAGCCTGGCTACCCGGTGAGTTCAAGTATGCCACCAGGCTAAAAGTAAACAAAAGAGTGGAGGCCCTGAAAAGCCAGGAGCAAGTTCTGCTTAAATTCAATTATGCTTTCCAGTAAGGCCAGGTGGACATCCCGGGAGAGATAAGGGGCTAGAAGTCTCTCCCTTACAACCCACAAGTTTTGCTGCTCTTACGAAAGCAGGGATTTATCTCTCTGGTAGCTCTCAGCTCAGAGGATTGGCAATGGGACAGGAGCCAATTACTGATTAAGAGGCGGGCATTATGCGCTGTCCAATCAGATGGGAGGAGGAAGGCGGCCTCTTGCGGTGTCATGGCGCCCATGTCCGTAACCAGAGCTCGCGGCTGAGAAATGCATCAGGTGTCTTGACCTTGTTACTGCATGACTTCTGCCGGCTGTGTGCTGCGTGGAGAAAACCCTGGGCGACCCTCAAGTCCCGCGATGGTGATTGTACGGGATAGGATGCGATGGGGTGAGGTTTGTATGGAAGTGATGCTGTGCTGCAGACTCTCAGGTCTCCTACGGCTCCCCACTGTCCCACTGTCTGTTACTGGGGCAGCTGTAGCTCTGGACCCCCAGCGCTCTGTCACTGGGCGATCCCATCAGCTTAGAGTGCAGGCATTGAGAACCCCAGTCCGCAGCCCCGTGTCCACCTGTGCAGGAAATGATTGGGTCTTGGAAAGACCCTGAATCAGGTGAGGGGCTGAACTGAGGGAATTGTGGTGTGCTGGTTCCCTGGTCTCATTTCTCCGTGCAGCACACCTGGAGGAGCTGCATTTTATACGTCTCTTGTGCAGGGTTTCAAACCCCAAGTGTCTCAAGGAGCAAAAGGCCTTTTTGCTAACAGTGATATCTGATATTTGTAGTATTTTCCTACAGTGCCAACCCGTGAGAGCTGTGGAGAAATGCTATGAAAGTACAAATGAATGCTTATCATTTTTGGCAGGGTAACTCTCTGGTGCAGACTACTTGCCAAGCATGCAGTGAACTGCTGTGTTACAGAGGAATGAAAAGTTTATCTTAACAATTCAGGTATCAACCTCTGCTCACGAATAAACCATTTAAGACAGGCCTTCCTACAGCATTTAGTATGCTGAGAAAAATGGAGGTGGGGCGCTTACTATGTTAGCAAGGACAACTTTCAAAATGGTTCTGCAAGTAACCAACACCTGGAGATACATTTTGAGCTGGGGCATCTACATGGACCCGTGATGTGGTAGGAGTGGAGGAGGAAGGAGCTCTCATCTCAAATCATTGCTATCCCTCTAGGACTGTATGTTGTGGTTGTGATATAGGGAGATGAAACTCCCAGCCTACTAGATATCCCAGGATGAGTTAGTGTCCTCTAAAATTGAAGAATAACTTTGAGGAACAATGGAGGTTAAGAGCAGAATATATTTATTGACAGAAAGAAAGCTTCTGTCTGAGAGAAGAGGTCTGGAGTGGGTTGTCAAAGACTTTTATAGGGACTTTTATAGAGTAAAATCATGAGGTGAGATGGATGTCAGGTGGAGAACATGTGAACTCAGAAGGTGGGCAGAAGGTGGGACAGGACTGTGATGAGCCAATGAGATTAATTGCTCAGGTAAAATTGATTAAATCAGGAATAAGTGGGGAAGCAAGTCACATAGTAAGCGGACATGCTTAACAGCTGTGAGTGACTGTTCCTGTAGGGGTTGGGATGCTGACTCCTGACATCCTAAGGGTGACAAAGAACTGTTTAGACTGTGGTGCCTTAGGATGTGGGTGTATTTGCTTGATCTTTTGTGTTGAGATTTGGCCCACAGCAGGAGGTGCCTGTCTGGACATTTGGTCCTCTGTGTGGTTTCCCTCAAGGGCCTAGCCTTGTCTGACAGCCTATAATATTTCTAACTAGCTCAGCTGCCTGTAACAGTTGGACTGTAGGCAGACATTGTTTTATATTGAAATGCTGATTGAAGTGGACTTTGCAAGAAACAAGTATTGAACTAGGAATAAAGCCCCAGGGTTAATGTCTGGGGAATAAAAGTATGTCTGGATAACGTCTTGATAGTTCTTTTAGAGTTAGTCTAAAAGAAATATTAACATGTCTACATGTTGTTTGATGTTCATTCTAACCGAATGTATTCCTTTAGCATATTCCAAATCAAATAAATGCCTGTCCCTCCTCTTAATTTATATTTGGGAATTGAAAACTATAGTGATTCCATTTGTTTTCCAGAAAGTATTGTCAAGAGTTTTAACACATTTGTTATTGATTCAGTGGTATTGTAAACAGTTTTGTTCAGCATGAAATGTAAAGAATATGTAATGTGTCACATCCTCAAATTAAAGTCTGTAGGATCAGCTTCTTAATGTTTTCTTTGTTCATCAGCTTGAGGCAGACTCTCGCTCTAGTTCAGGTGGCCCTGAACTCACTATGTAGTACTAGCTGGTCTTGAACTTGTGGAGATACAGTTTGAGCCTCCTGAGTGCTACTATTACAAGCATGCACCACTATGCACAGCTACTCAATTTAATTGTAGGTACTATTTTTGTCTTTGAATGTGTTGCAGTTTTTTAGAGAAGCTGTTGATGTTTGATGCAATGTATGAGTAAATGTTTGGTAGTGTGTGAAGTAATCTGTAGGTGGCAGTAATGTCTTTGCTTTGTTATAGTGGTGTTGCAGCAGGACTGTAAGGAAATCAGTTTTCTTAAGCAATTTCTCTTTGTTTCATACAGTTACTCTCCTACAGTTCTCCTCCCCAAGTGCTGAGCTGTAATACAGATAAGATAAATAACAAATTTCTTACAAAGTCCTGTGATGAACAGGTTTCTCAGTAATCTGCTTTGCTTTAAGGTTGCCCTCTGTGTGGTACTGATACTATCAGGGAGCTGGCCAAGATCCCCAACCTCCCAAACAAGTGGACAGCAAAGGCTTGAGTAAATGAGATAAGTGGTATGATTTTAGGGCTCCAGAATTCAAGATTCTCTAGGGATTTAGATAAGGAACTTTCTTGGGTGGCCTATATCTATTTGGTTTTCAAACAAGGAGGGAATTAGAGTGGAAAATGGGGGAACCTGAGCAAGACCTTAGGGGTGGTTCAAGAACTTTTCCAAGTGACAGACTGTGTTAATTTATAAGTATCTTATGCTAATTTAGGAGCACCTTCTTAGGAGAAAGTCTCCAGGTTGACCTTCACTACAGGAGTGAAATGTCTGCAGGTACAGTGGTTAGTTAATTGGGGTGGCAGTTAAATGTCCCCAGCTGTTCCCTTATCCTGTCCTTGAGGCTTAGGGCATCATAGGCCACTGCAGGCTTCAGCTGGGACCAATGAATGACCCATAGAATTTCACTTACATGAATTCACTGTCAGTATCCAGACTGGGAGCATAGGTCTTGGACAGACTCACAAGTATACATATTAAGGCAATTTGTCAATTTCTTTTTTTTTTTTTTTGTCTTTTTGATATAGAGTCTAGCTATGTGGTTCATGCTGGCCTTGAGCTAACGTTACAGCCTGGGCTGGGCTTGAACTTGCAAAGGATCCTGCCTTAGCCTCTGAAGTGCTGGGATTACAGGAGTGCACCACCACTCCTGGCTAGCAATTGTTTAAATTTAAATCCTACTCAGAGTTGTAATGTTATTGTTTACAATTTGTAATTTTTCTTTATGATAATATGGAAAATATTTATGATTTGTAGTTGGGGAAGATTTCATGTGTCCTAACAGAATTTTAGTAAGTCTTGTATGTTTGTTTGGAAATATCATTTGTTTTAAAGCACTCTAAATATATTCAGTACCTACCATGAATATCATTAAGAGAATTAGAATAAATTTAAACATTATGCATTTGTGAAGTCTGTTAAATTTTGGAACTAGAGTGATTCACTGGTATATTACTAACTTTACTAGTTGTACTTACCAGTTGTTCTTTGGCCTCAGTTAAGTTGTGCTATTCATTTCTTCAATTCCAGGGAATAACTTTAATCTGTCTGTAATTTTATGCCAGTTGCCTAACAATGCAGAGTCCTGCTAAATTACCCATTTTGACCCTGAAATTGTGAGGCACTGTATTTCACATTCCCACCAGACCCAGTGTGCATGTGTGTGGTGTCATCCTTCACTGCCATTGTACTTTAGAGAATGGGAAATAAGAGGTCCGGAGCTCACATCAATCATATAAACATGAACCAATATATTTTTAAATAACAAGGTAAGAACCAAACAGTGTCAAAGAAATGTTTTCTGAAACAGCCCAGTTCAAATATATGTTTCCTAAATCATGCAAAATATGAAAAGCCCAATTATAACTCAGCTGTTTGCAGTGACACCAAATGCGTATATTTTCCTGAATTGCATGTCTTTAACAAAACCAAACCAATTCCTGAACAAACACTGGCTTAGGTTCTTATTGTGTTGTTCTCATTTTACTCTGTCAGTATAGTGAGCAAAGATGATTATTGTTGAACAGATAAGGAAAGAGTAAGGCACAAGCTGTTCAGTAGCACAGGTATAATGAGATATGATTTCATCTCTGTGACGACCACAGTTTTCACCATTGTGTAGTTTCTTTTGGGCCTCATCTCATGGTAAAATTGCCAGGTTTGTTGAGAAATAAGCAACTTTTTCTCAGTTTATCCTCTGTGGCTTCCTGGCCTTCTCATTTCAGATCCAACCAGTTCTTTTCATGCTGTCCATGCCTAAGGTACCTGTGCACACTGCAGAGACATCTAATTAGGGTCCTCTTTGTAGTTAATGCATTCTAGACACATCCATGTGCTTTCATCTGCTCTCTCCATCTCTAAAGTTGTGATTAGTGTTGTCATTAATTCTTTGCCCCTTTTCTGTCACCTGTTGTCCTAAGCTCACCACATGTTTATTCACCTCCTACTGGCTTCAGCCCTATTTCATGGTTGTGGTATGCCAAGTGTGTTTTTTGTGCCTGAATTTTTTTTAATTGGTACCAGGGATCGAACTCATGACTACACTCTTGCAAAGCAGGCCAAATTTCCAACCCCCCTGCATTTGTTTTAAAATATGCTCACTAGCCCTATGACTGTGTGTTTTGTGGATTTTTCATTTGATATGATTTATTGTGGTAATTAAAGTGACAGTGGTGGTTTTTGACCGTGACTCATCTGAGTCTTCTATAATTGAAGATCCTTTGTGCAACATTTGTTCTGGTGAACTGGGCTGTTACAGAGAAGAAACTGTACTCACTATCACTGTGCTCTTCCAGACTTTTAGTGTTCATCACGGCTGCCAGCTCTAGAATACTCTCTTCTGAGGAAGACAGATATCACTGTGGCTACATTCTACCTCATTGTGTTTGTCAAGAAGTCTGACTTCTCATTTTTCATTTACTTTCTTCCCAAATTCTAAAAAATCTCAAAAGTATACTGATGGGAGATCCTGACATAGAAGATCAAGATCTTATCATATTCTTCTTGAAGAATAAAAATCAAAGGAGCTCCAAAGTAGAAGTTTTGTGTCTAGTGGTATAGTAAATAGGAACACATTATAATCTATATTTACACCTTTTTTTTCCTGACTCTGTCTTCCTACCATCCTTTATTCTCTCTTTTCTCCCTTGCTTACTGTTCTCATTTCTTTTTTCTCTCTCTCTTATTCTCCTCTGTTTTTCATTTTTCTTTTTATTTCTATTCCTCAGAGCCACACCATCTTCATGTCCATCTTTATGAGCTGTTCCTCTTACCTGCCTTTTCCCTTTTATCAGTATTATCAGTAGTAGCATGAATAGCTCTCCAGATTCTCTGAAATTTTGTTTCTTAAATAAACTTTTCCTTATATTTCTCTACTGTGTCCAGTCCCTACTGACTGCAAATTGCTGTACATGCCAAAAACCTTCATATTTTGGCCATTCTTGTATCAGCATAGGTTATTCATATGTATGGGGAATCTTTCCCTTTTTTTTTTCTTCTGTTTTCCATATAATTAGAAAAGTAGATATTTATGATCTGCTGGATTTCTGTGAGACCTGTTGTGATTTCACCCTTTTCATTCCTAATTGCGTGGAATTAAGTCTCCTAATTTTTTTTGTGTTATGATAAGGTTGGCTATGAGTCTGTCTTTTTAATTTAATGTTGCAAAGAACCACCTCTTTGCATTCTATTTTTGCTCCTTTAGTTTCAGTTGCATTAATTTCTGCTCCAATTTTATAATCTCCTCCTTCATATGTGCTTTAGGTTTAACTTGCTCTTCTTTTACTAGAAACTTAAAGTTCATCATTAGGTTATGCATTTGCGCTTGCTCTGTTTTTCTGATGTAGAAATGCACTACATAGTTTCCTTGTAGGGCTGCTTTCATTGCATTCCATACGTGCCTGTACATCTTATTTCTATATTTTAGCTAACAAGTGGAGATTGAATACATTGATAACTTAAGACCTGTTTTATTGAGAAATTCACATGTTTTCAGATGTTAAAACTGATCAGACATTTCCCTAACATTTTTTGTAGTTAAAACCCTTAAAATTGAATGCTATGTTTTTTTTTATGTTGAGTTTAATTTTATTTTAAATAGAATAAAACCAAACAAAACAGAATAAAGGCAATCAAAACAAAGCAGTGAAACTGATATAGTTCTTCACAACAGGATAATAGGAAATCAACACTGGTTACTATAGTGCCTCTTGTTACATTCAAAATTATTGCTCATATCATCAGACATGATAGGATCAAACAAGACAGAAGGGACTGAGACCAATTAAATGGAACATTAAAGAAAACAAATCAGTAAAATGGAACTCAACAACACAGTGAGAACAGCATTGGATTTCAAAAACAAGGTAGAAAGGTATCCCCCATAGTTGCTATGTTGCATATTGTTATCCTCTAAATACTCAAGTGCCAGGGATTTAGCTCAGTGGCATAAGCACCTCCCTGACAAGAGCAAGGTCATGAGTTTGATCTCTGGTACAAAAAAAAAAAAAAAATCAGACTACTAGCTTTTGGCCTACAAAGTCACTCATACAACACAAGCATTCAGTTGTTCTTGTACTCCAGTTACTAACAGCTCAGCCTGTGATCCTCCTAATCAGCCAATTGCTTGAGGGGTTCCGGGGAACTCTTCTTTCTTTTCTCCCAGCCTACATACCAGCTCGCTCATGGAAAGGTAAATTGTCTTGCTTCTCTTCCCAGCCCTGCATGGCTGCATTGCTATTTTTCCATAGGAAAGTAAAATGTTTTTAAGTATTTTGCAGTGATGTTTAATAAATGTCTTGAGTTTATTTCTTTTGTTCATGTAAATTTCTGAATATTTCAAATAGTACATATATATATATCAATTCCTTTTATGCAAAATGGATTTTTTTTGATGAAATATAAGTTGCATCTTGTTTTCTTACGGATTTGCACACTTTTTTTAATTGTTTATGCAGTGTCATACAAAGAAAGTGTGCCCATTCCTCTCTGCTTTCTATTTGGTTTACTTTTCTTTAGTTAATCTTTTAGTTTTTTTTTTTTTCTCCATTCTAACGTTAGTTGGGTGATTTTTATGATTTGATTTTTCTGTTGAGATATACTGTTAGCCTTGGTCCTAATTATTCTTCTAATTTTCCATGATAGGAACATCTGTTTACAACATCTTTGAATGTATTTTGCAATAAAAGTATTGTTTCAGGCATGTTTGTGTAGCGTAGCATATTAACAAGTATTTTCAACCAACCAGGTACATTGTGGGTGTTAGTAATTGAAATGGAACCTCTTCGTTAGTCCAGATAGAATCTATACTAGCAGATTCATTTCAGATGGTCTCTGATCTTGCATAACTTCTGTGTGGCTTCCTGATAATGTACAAATGTTATTTCTAGGTATTTGATGTAAATAGCTTCTTCCTGTTGTCCCTTGGCTCTCTCTACCTTTTTTCATCATGTACAGTTTCCTAGTTGCTTTTGTGTAAATAATTCATTTGCCTGTTGCAGATACTGTTTCCTTGCCGGAGTCCAGCTGCGGCAGGGCTAGGGTTTCCCAAAGGTGGTCAGGGAGTCGGCGATTGAGAGACAGAAAACACTGCACACCAGTCTGTGAGTGAATCTGAATCCGCCTTTTATTTTTTAGAAGCTGGAATATATATTTGCCAACCCTGGCAACAACCCCCAGCCCCAAGCAGGAAACGCCCCAGGCCCAGGGCCAGGCAGGGACAATCCCAAACAATAGGTGTTAATTGACCTCAACTCCAAGCAGAAGGCGCCCCAGGTTCAGGGAAATAGGTATCAATTAACATTTTAATCTTGACATTTATCCGATGTACCGGACACCCTCAGGAGGAAGAGATGTGTGAGATTATTAGGCCGCTCCCTACATTGCTTTTCTTATCATTTATGGGAGTGGCAGTCCCTGCGAGGACAGCACCTGTCTTAGGTCAAGGACTCTTCACATGTACCCAACCAGGCCTTACCCGTCATGGGCCTGCAGGACAGCAATTGGTCCTGTGTCTGTCTTAGGTGGCCGGTGGCGTAACATATGGGTCCTAGTTGCCCGTCTCTGGCTGCCTGTCCAGTGTCTCAGGGTAGTTGTCTCACAGGAATTTTGTAAATCCTCCTCCATGAGCTCTTTCACTTCTCTCACATTATTCACAGAAGGCAAAACCCCACAACCA
>PVLA01018981.1:0-13262 GCA_004027455.1 Hydrochoerus hydrochaeris
GGTCCATCAGACCAGATCAGACCACTTTCTTCTGGGTGGACGGGCGATGCCTCAGTCAGATCCAGCCTCCAATGATGCTGCACTGCTACAGGGGGTAGGAGGGTGGCAGGGGACCTTCCATAAAACCATGGCTAGATAATCCCAGCAGCTGGCTAATCCTCACCCTCCACTTAACCTAAGCCTAACCCAGGAGGGCCACTCCCCTGCCCTATTGGAGCACTCTGCTAACCCTCACAAACAATCCCCTGGCTCCAGACATCTGTCTGTCCTGTCCAGCTGGAAATGATTTAGCTAGAATTTGACATTCATTGGTCATGGGTTCATCAGAGGTGAGGGGTTGTACCCCACTGTGGCAAGGTATGGGTCACATTAGGCTGGTGCTACATAGAGTGACAGAGAGAGAGAGAGAGAGAGAGAGAGAGAGAGAGAGAGAGTCAGTCCCTCTAGGCAGTAGTGGCATTGCTAATTCCTGAACATCAGTGGAGCTGCTCTGCTTGGGGACCCTGACCTTAATCCTCACCATAACCTTCCATTGTTGGCCCTGTATGGAGAGTAGGTAGTGGGCACAGTGCAGTCACTTGTATGAATCTAAAGGGTCTATGCAGAGCCCAGGCTGTGAAGGTAAGGGTAGAAAAACAAACAAACACACACACAAACAAAAAAACAACAGAGGAGGCCCCATGGAGGATGGAAAGGAGGGAAGAAAAATAAATCAACAGTGTACTGGTTTTGTTTTGATTTGTTTTCTATCACCCTTTTTCTTCCTTTTAGAATGAAAACATTTACCTTGTGACACTGTATGTCAGAAATGTTTAGTTCATTTGATTTTACCATGTGATCACAACTAAGAGCTTCACTTGTGTTACAGAGGAGAATTTGGACTTGGACTTTTCAGAAATGATAAGAATTGTTAAACTCTCGTGCTACCCATATTTGGGCTAGAAGCATTTTTGCTTATGATATGAGCGTGAGTTCAGAGCTGAATGTGCTGTCAGTAGGTGGGATCTGGGTGGAAGAAGTGGTTCACCTTGGGCATCTCCAAGAAATGAGTGTTTTAGTCCTCAGCTCCTCCTTTGACTCTCTGCTTCTTGATTGCTAGGAGATGAGTAGCTTTCTTCTGCCATTGTCTGTCACCAGTATTTTTCTGCTTTATATCCAGCAATCCATGCAATAAAAGTTTGAGCCAAAATAAAAATTTCCTCCTTTGTACTGTATGTTAAAAATTTTGCCCAGCATGAAAAGTGAGTAAAATGCACTGGAAAAAATAAATTTCTAAATACTTTCTGTAAAAAGGAAAAAAAAATCTGTGCAAGATTTTATATGAGCAAAATATTGTGTTTTACATGGGCAAATTATTTTGAAATTAGAACCATTGTTATAATGTTTCTTCTGCATACATTATTAGATAAAATATTGATTAAATAATCATTCTATATACAAAGGATCAATATTTAATTAAGATTATTTTAGGTATTGGATATCTGATGAGGGAGTGCTCTTTCTATTGTATCAATTTGTGTTTGTCTGGGTACTTACAACTTTCTGTTTCATGACATGTTAAGCATTTTCACCTTACTAATTTTCTTTCAGTTTAAGTGATGATGCATTCTAATACTAAATTGAACTAGTGACATTTAATTTCTCTTAATGCATAATTCTCATTTTCTTCAGTCCTCCATGGAGAAAGGTTGTTCATATTTTTGTGTTATAAATGTTCAGTTTTTTATCTGAATAACCCAAGAATAACCCACTTTAATACTCTAAACAAAGCTGTAAAAACAATTGTTAACAAAACTAAGAGCATTTTTTAAGATTTCACTCACTAGCCATCACACATTGACAGCTAGTCTGACAGTCATTGTCAGTTTGTATCACTTCAGGTTCCTTACGGCAGATTCTGTTTCCTCTGTACACCACGTGGTTTATGTTAGTACTCTTTATATTTTGATCATTTATTCCAATTTGTGTTGAAAGCCTACATACAAAAGTATTTATTTCAGCAGGTACTGTATCCTGTTATAGATTTAAGTGCTAAAGAGAGTTTTTCCATTGCATAGTGTAATTAATTAAAAATATACAAATATAAGCATTTCTAATTCTTAAATTTTCAGCTTTGCTTCTTTTGGACATATTGTAAGTTCATTTCCTCTATGGAATATTATAGTTTAACTTGTTATATTTGTATTTTAATTTCTTTTGTTCATAACACTTTGCAGTAACAGGTTTTAATATTTTTTAGATTTTTGGTTTTAATTGAACTTGTAGCTCAATAAATTTATCACTCATAAAAATAAACATCAAATTAATAAAATACAAAGTGACCCTTATAAATGTTTGGTTGCTTTTCTAAACAGATGTTGGTGTGATTTTGCATGCAGTCATGAGAGTTACTCATTTTGAACAATTCTAGTACAGTAACCTTAAGTCTTATACTATGTAAACATAGGTATCATTCCTCTTCTTAAAGGTACTATGCTTAAAACAATGAAATTAAAAAGTTTGGAAAACTTAACATCCCACTTAAAGCTCAGAAATACACTATTTACTGATGTTACTATCTTATGTGCTTAAATTGGTATTAACAAAAGCTTCAATTTGCAGCAATGTCGCTGGACCTGGAGAATATTATATAACCTTAAAATAAGCAGCACAGAGAAAAAAAAAACTTCACTACCTCCATCCTGTGTGAAATTTTTAAAAGTTGATTTCACAGGGGTAGGGGATATAGCCCAGTGGCACAACACCTGCTTGGGAAACATGAAGTCATATGTTTTATTCCCAATACAAAAAAAAGTTGATTTAACAGAAGTTGAAAGTGTAATAGAGATAATAAGAGATAGGGGAAAATAGCTGGTAGGAAAGAAGTGATGGGACAACAGAATTAGTGTTGAGTTATAAAGATAAGCATTTTAGTGATCTGTGGAAGAGAAAATAAATATAGTTAATAAAAAATAAATGTCTCAAAGTAAAAGAGCAGAGTCTGAATGTACTCTTCTCAAACAAATGATGAAGGTTTAAAGTGATGGGTGTGACTTTTAACCACTTTGGACTATTGTTCAACATGTACATTATGGCAAAACACATTATACTGGCATACATACTTAGATCATGAAGCAAATATGAAATTTCATTAAAAAATTTAATATTTTTCACATTTGTTATTTGACTTATGAAATAAAATATAAAATATATTCCAATTAAATGCTTGGAAATAATCACCTTTCAGCAAAACTTATCTCTTTAACTAACATAAATAGAAAAACTCAAAAGCTGTCCTGTGTTGTGACACCTCAGCCAGTGGTATCTTTATTTAATTTTAATTTTTTGGTGCTGGGGATCAAATTCATGACCTTCTGCTTGCCAGACAAATGCTTATGACACTGAGCTAAATCCTCAGCCCACCAGTGGTGTCTTTATTGATGGTCTTTGAGCTTTGTTCTCAGAAGGCTTTTCTGAGTTTTTTTGGTGATTATTTGAAGGTGTACTAAGAATACAATGAAAAGGAATCCAGCTAATATCTTCACCAATCTCTTTTATATATTACTACACGCTCTCATCTCTTGTGAAATACCTGCCTAATGGCATTCTTCTCCAGAAAAAAGAAATGTACATTTGACAGAGAAATAAAGAGTTCAGACATGGGTAACATCTTGATAGAAGAAAACTGCACACTTCATGTTTAGTTTTTGTACACTGATTTTTTTTATCATTGGGAAAATTCACACAGGAAGATCTGAATAGACAAGAGAAGTGTTTTAAATTCAAATAATACAAGAAAAAGGTTTTCTGAAAATACTCAATTGGAGAGAAGCTCCTGAAAGATTCCTCAGATTCTAAGAATTCTCACAAACTACAATTTTTGAAAACCACATGTGTGTCAACACATTGAAAATTGATTTCTTTATTGCATTCATAAAATTATTGAAATATTTGGAGTTTCTAGGAGCACACAGAGCACAGTTGGTGCACTATTAGTTCAGGCTGTAAATGAAATAATCCTGAAACTGGAGACATCTTGATTTAATAATGGTCATCCGCTGTGCTCTAGGAGTCTGCCCTACCAGCACCAAGGTAGCTATACTCTCATGAGGTAAATTGAATGAAAACATTTTTTGTCTCGCTATCAGGGTTTCTGTGTGTGATTCTAGGTAAGATACACTCTAGATTACTGTAAAAGTAGCAACCTCATCTATTCTTTATAATGATGGCATGTGTTCATAGTAGTTACCTTTTTTATTTTAAAGTGGATAAAAGCAAGGAAAATAATACAGAATCAAACCAATCAAAACAAACCAGTGTAAGTGATACAGGAATTCAAAAGTTTATAAAATCTACCATAGTTATCATGATGCCTTTTGTTGTCTTCAAAATATCTGCAGATAACTTTGGACATAGTAAAAACCAAACAGAACTGAATAGAATACAGTCAAAATAAAACAGTGAATGCAATAAAGGACATCAAAACAAGACAATAGTAAATTCAAATGTTTACCATAAGATATCTTGCTAACTTCAAAGTAGCTGCTCATGTCATCAGATTAAACATAAAGAAACAAAACAAAAAAGAATAAAATCCAACCCTACAAAACAATGAAAACAATATAGGACTTCAAAACAAGACAATAGATTATCAACAATGGCTACCATTTTTTGATGAATACCCCCCATATGTCACACTGTGTGCCACTATCTTCTGAATAAATGATCACTCCATTAGCCCTAGGCCTGCAAGGTAAGTGTAACAACAAACTGCCATAAGCATCCAATTGAATTTCACCTCAATAGCTATCCTCACAGCCTGTGTTTCTCAAGCAAGCCTGTTGCTTATGGCAGGCCAGGGGGTAGTATTAGTATTTCTTGTTTGCCAGCCTCTGAACTGGAAGGGGCTGGGGTCAGGCTGTCCCCACTCCTGCAAGTGCATGGCATTGGTTCCCAAGGGAGGCTTGATTCCTGGTATGGCCTTGTTCTCTCACCCAGCAGCCTGTGATTGTCACTGACTCTCAGAGAGGGCTGGGGATTTACCCTAGCAGCACAAATGTGAGACCATGAGTTCCTTCTGCAGTATAAAAACAAAACATAACCAAACCAAACCAGACAAAACAACCAGGAAGCAAACTCCAGCCGGGAACCAGCACCATGCACAGGTTGCTGCAGGAATGGGGACAGCCAGATTCATAGTAGTTATAATTGGAACCATACTTACTCTGTAGAATTTGTTCTGTAAATAATCAAGACGATTATTCTTTACACAAGAGGTTCATTATGCCATTCCTTTTTGGTCTCCAGAGCTAACTCCAATGAAATATCAGAACCAATGCCTCTCAGCAAAGCCCTTTAGTGTGTAGTACAAAGCTTCTAAGAGCTATTTGTAGAATTCCCCATAGGAAGGTAAGTATCCCTTCACAAAGGTAGAGTCAGGATACAGCAGGAAATTTTCTGTAACTCACATAAAATCTGGATAAACTGAGTTAGTTTATGATACAGTGTACAACGATTTTTGCTTTTCCCAAGGTTTATCTGATAGTGTCAATAACTGATTTATTTGAGTAGAGAGTGGTTGTATCTGGTGGCTATCACAAGAGATCAATGATTCTCTTAAAGCTTAGTGAAAACAGACACCAGACATACATTCAAAGCATAAAACCTATGATAATTTCCACCTGTAATAGTTTCAGAAACAGAAGAAGCAGTGTGTATGTGTTTTTCCCCCCACAGGTTGGTTGTTTAGAATACAGTGGGATTTGTGTGTGTGTATGTGTTTGTTTTTGTATTTTTGAGGAAGTAGTTAATATGAGTAGTATTTTCTAGGCATTAGGAACTTTTTTTTCCTTGTATGATAAATTTATTACAGTTACAATTAGTAGAAGAAGAATTTGTGAAGGTAGGGAGTATTGATGATTTTTATAAACAATCAGTATACATTCTTCAAATGAATGAGATAATATGCTAAGAAATTTTGTACTTTGAGGAACCATTTAAGAACATCTGCTTCCCTCTTTGTGGTGAAGGAGAGTCTTCTTCATTTCTTGGAGAAATGGGAGCCACTGATAGAGCAGAGCACCATATCCTGGGACAGTTGCTAATGTGACAGGGAAAATGGAGAGAATACAGAGGTCGTGTAGTTTTTAATTTTATGCAAATCTCACATTGGTTCCATTCATGCATCCTGGTGAAGTTTATATGGAAATTCTCCTGACAGTCACCCAGATGCTGAGAGTAATATGAAAAGGCAGTATGACTGCTCATGGAGAAAGCCAGGCACATGAAACTCCTCTGCAGCAGAACTTAGAAGAGTTGTTTCACCCCTGCAAAAGACTTGTGAAAGATCTCTCTTAAGAAGGTTTCCCAAGCATCCCATTTTTATTTACAATCCAGATATGCTGTGTGTTGGGTAAGAGTGTGACTTGAAGGTGGCAGTCACGTGTGCTTTACAGTGCTTAGCACATCACCAGCAGATGTTAATCTCTCTGTGTCAGAGCACTGAAAATATCTTTAGAAAGCAACACCTAGCAGGAATTGCACTACCTCATGCTGAAACAGCATTCTCCATGCAACTGCCCACCTGATTTTCCATCTTTTTGAAAATGGGAGCAGTTCTCATGTTATGTTCCAGCTGAGACATAGTTAGAGGTACATAACTCATTTTTCCTGGCCAATTGAAAACAGAAAATTATATAATCAGAACTGATTGTATTCAAATGGAGATGTATCAATGCCCATATCATGCATGTCTTTGAAAGCAGTTGATAAGTATGGTAAACTCCAGGCTGAGAAAGTCTCCAGGCAACATGATGCCTCCTCCAGGAAAGTCTGCTTTCATTTTATTACTTTATTAGTGCACATGTGCTGCATAGAATGTTTACATTCCCCATGGGAAGTCCATACATGAATGTGACACATCTCAACTTCTTTTGTTCATCCCTCATCCCTTCTCTTGCTCTCCCCTCCACTCATTGCTTGATCTTCTTTCTTCATTGTACATGTTTGTGGCATACAATGTTTATACTCATGAGTAGAAGTATCCATGTTCATGGATGTTTTCAGGATTAGATATTCAATGCAATTTATGTATAAATAATATCTCCATGTATGATCTGGCTTACTGAAATTAGTTTGTAATTTGTTTTATTTTAAAGCATTTATTTAATACTTACTTTTTACTCTTGTATTTTATGGAATAATAAGTATTTCATGCCAACATAATAAAAGTCACAATAGTTCATAAAATATGTATAGTTATCTTCAAACAAATTGCTCAGAGAACTAGATATCAACTCATGTGAACACAAAACTTTCTTTTTAATTCACTAACAGAAGCTAGCAAAATAAATGACCTGTTATTTCAACAAATTTTAATATATAAGCTAATATTATTATGATTTTTATGACATCCTCATGTTGCTCTGTTAGTCAAAATTATAATTTAAGAAGTGTGTACTTTAATGTATATGTGTGGCATAATTTTGAAGACTTCTCTCAGTTCATGTCATTTCTAAACTGCAGTGTCATGAATAATGATGCAAGTCCCATGAGCATTTTTCTTAATGGTTTCCAAAGTGCATGATAAATCATTACTTCACATATATTTACAGTGGTACATTAATTTCCAACATGTACTTATAAACTTGCAGTGTCACAGTTGAAGGAACACTGCAACTGAGTATGGAAAAAGATCAAATTTATCTAATTTGATAGAGAAAACACTGTTAATTTTATAGAGAAAAATGGTATTACAAAGTATGAAATGTATTTGCTCAATCTAAAATAAAAATAACCAATTGTAAATTGATAATCTTAAGCCTAACTAAGCACTGTGGAGGCCAATTTAGGAAGTGCATCCTGTGGTTTTTTGTTTTATTGGTTTTGTTTGTTTGTTTTGGTACCAGGGATTGAACTCAGAACCTGCTGCCAGGCAGCTACTTAAGCCACTGAGCTAAGTTCCCAGCCATATCCTGTGTTTTAAAAATAATTTCCAAGGACCTGAGTATTTGGAATATTGATTAAAGAATCTGTCCAATAGTGAGATTCAGGTATTCACAGAAGAATAGGAATAATTAATAATAACTTGGCCTCTTTCTTTAAGACTAAGTGCAACTATGAAAAATTGATGATCAGTTAAATTTTTATATGTTGTAATGATTTTGTGTGATATTTAAATAAAAATAAGTATCTTTTGCATTGCTGTTGTACAATGCCCTCACTTTTGCTAAATTCTGTAAGGAAAATGTCTATCTTCTTTGTAAGTTGAATGATTTTTACTACTACTTCTGATGTCTTTTTTTAGAGAAAATGAAAGCTAAATTTTTCATCATACAAAAAAACCCTCTTTACTCTTTTTCTTTGACCACAAACAAAATGTGCACATGGGGGAGCAAAACAGAACCACATTGATAGATTTCATCCTCCTTGGGCAGTCAGATATCCCTGAGCTGAGACCTGTCCTCTTCATTGTTCCTTTTCATTTATGGCATCACTGTTTTGGCCAAAACTGGGCATGAAAGCTCTGGTTCAGGTCAGCTCCCAACTCCGTAACCCCATGTACTTCTTCCTCAGTCACCTGTCTTTTGGGGATTTCTGCTAGTCCCCAGTCATTGTGACAAAGATGTTGGCTAATGTCTTAAATAACAACAAAACAATTTCTTTCCTGGCATATAGAATACAGTTCTTTTTGTTTTGCACATATGTGATTACTAATGTCTTCCTACTGGCCCTGATGGCCTATGATCGCTTTGTGGCTGTCTTAGTTACTTTTACTTGTTGTTGAAACAAAATACCTGATGCCCAAAGTTGGGAAAGGAGAGGTTTATTTCTTACAATTTGGGAGGTTTCTTTCCATACTAGTTGGCTCCAAGGCAGAGTGGCATGGTGGGGTTGCAGTTCATGGCAGCTGCAAACAGAAAGGGGGAAATCAGCAAGACAGAGACACGCCTTCTTCCTGCCATTACACTGTATGCTGGCTCCACCCCTAGGTGGTGTAGTACTGATACCATCAATCCAAGTGCTATACAATGAAGCAGTCACAAATGTGCAATGCAATAAGGCCAGGGAGCCAGTAGCATAGACCATGAGGACATCTGTAACCCATTGCTTTATACATGATCATCATGTCCCAGAAACTCTATGTGGAATTGGTTGCTTGCTGTTACCTCTATACATCTGTATGTTCTCTGATTCACCTGGGCTTTTCTCATAAGATCCACTCCTACAAATCCAATGTGATCAACCGCTTCTTCTGTGACCTGCCCACTCTCTTAAGTCTTGCTTGCTTTCTTTGTCACCAAGAGTGAGGTGCTATTGCTCATGGTGGTAAACCTCAATGACATCCTTACCATTGTGATTGTCTTCACCTCTTACTTGTTCATTCTGTTCACCATCCTGAGGATGTACTCAGCAGAGGGAAGGCACAAAGCAATTTCTACCTGCACCTCCCACCTCACAGCCATCACTATCTTTCATGGAACAATCACTTTTACCTGTTGTCAGGCCACTTCTGGCAATAATCTGGATGCTGACAAAATTACCAGTTTTCTACCCTATTGTGATTCCCATTCTGAACTCTCTGATCTGCAGCCTGAGGGACAAAGATATGAAAGTAGCACTCAGGAAATTTCTGGGCTCTAATATATTCTCTTTGAAAATGTAGAATTGAAAGAACTCAGAGTTTTAATGGAAAGAAGGCATAGGGTTCATGTGTAGGGTGGAGAGCTGGTATGAACAACCAGCATCTGTTGTTATTATTCTTTTTTATCTCACCTATATGTGTTTATGGTTAACAAAAATGAGTATATTTTCAAAACCCATAGTCTATTTTTATTTCAATTCATAATATTTTAGAGTGTTGAAGATGATAACACTATTAAGAACCAGATATTTAAATTAATTTAAAAATTCATTAGCTTAATCAAGAATTCACAAGAACCACACAGATTTTCTTATTCTTAGAGAAGATGAGCTAGTGGTAACAAATGAGTTCTTGATGTTTTACAATGAAGAATACTCCCTTACATAAAATTCAGCTCCCACAGGTGCATGTATATTGTTAATTTTTTATGGTTTCAGTTATCATCTTGTTAGGTATTGCAATATGCAA
This sequence comes from Hydrochoerus hydrochaeris, assembly GCA_004027455.1. Classification (NCBI taxonomy): domain Eukaryota; kingdom Metazoa; phylum Chordata; class Mammalia; order Rodentia; family Hydrochaeridae; genus Hydrochoerus; species Hydrochoerus hydrochaeris. The sequence continues at coordinate 10,091 of PVLA01018981.1, forward strand.
AGTTTTGAGGTGACTATTATAATTATTATTTCAATGAATTTCAAGAAAAAAATTAATTGCACAGAATCTACAAAAAGCTTGGAATAACTCCATAGAACTCATTCTTTGTCACTCTGTGGCCCTTTAACCATTTCTATGCATCATTAAGGATTTAATACACTATCTTATGAGAACAGCATTTTTGACTCTGACTGGTATATATTTACCTGTAGCTCCTATCTTCATGCTGCACATGCCACACACAGAAAACAAAATATTTATTGTCATGTATAAAAAGAAAACCTCTGGATTTTTTTACCTGTGTATTTGCTCTTCATAAAATATTCTTTTGGCATCCTTTACCTAATTGTCTGAGACTCATATTTTATTCTGTTCTGATTCATATGTGGCACCAGCATTTTCTTTGTAAATTCACCATTATTTTTTTCAGTTTGTACATTTATAATTATTTCTTTAAGTAAAGGCATTTTTTGAAATTAAATTTTAATAATGTCTTATCACTGACAATTTTTATAATTTTAGTGTCTCACTATGTAGATCAGGCTTGTCATGAATTCACTATGTAGTCCAGGCTGGCCTCAAACTCAAATCTGTCTTTTCTCACTCTCCCAAGTGCCAGATCACAGGCATTAACCCTTTCATTGTCAGAATAAATAACTCTTTCCAATTAACATATGATGCAATGCTACCTTCACTATTAATTCTTATCTTTATATGCAAAGTGTTAACAGATGAAAATATGCCTTAGACTAAGTTAAATATGTAAGGCTTTCAAATGTGTGAAATTCTATCAGGAAAGAAGAAAAGCATCTGAGTCTGTATTATTACACATATATACTGTAGTTTCTCATCACACCCAAGAGTTTCAATTCATGACTATTTGATGGTTAGACTAAGGAATACAGTTCCAATGGTGTAAACAGAAATCCAGAAGGCTGGATAGTGCAACATTATCTACTCTACTAGAGCAATTAAAAGAAATCCAACCATGAACATACGTTTGCTTTCAACATGAAGATCAGCATTGGAGCAAAAACTGCAGGAAATGAAGAGAGGTGCCCTACTTTGCAAATTTTCACAGACATACACATTCACTCTTGAATAGACACAGAAATAGAGGAAGGGTGTCACAAAGGGAGAAGTCACTAGAGATCCACCTTGTAGTTGGAAAGGAAATTGGGTGACTGTGTACACAATTCATCAGGTTACACTGTGGCCAGAGCAATGATCATGGAATCAGAAGAATTGAGAGTATTGAAAAATAGTAAGCTTGATCTGAAGGAATAGGGAAAAAAATTACATGGCAGATTTCACATCTGGACAATGGTTTTATGTGTAGCTATGGTTAAGTGTGAAGCTAAAAAATAATAAAAAAAGGCTAGGACTATAGTACATAAATGGACAGCTCCATAAAACAGTACAGACCAGTAAAAGATAGACAGTATTTATGGATACTGAAATTTGTGAGAATGTGAGGGATACTGAATCCATTGGGAAGTTTTGGGGGCTCTTTTACAGGAACCACATCAAAAACGTGTGATTCTAGGTCACTCAGTTTTATAAACTGGCAAAGAATTTAGTCATTACAGAATTCACTTATTTAAAGCTGGTCTATAGTTATTTAATTCATTTATTTTGGGAAGAAGTACTGTATTTGCATGATTTTCTTTCTCTTCACCCAAGCATGTGAAAAATCTCTAGAAGAAAACATTTTTGCATATCTAAACATATATAAAGATAAGTTTAATTTTTAAATATAATTATTTTATTGGCAGTGTAACATACATATAAACTGATTTCTTTATGGGTATAAAGACAATAAAATATAATTAAAATAAATGTTAATGGTGAAGAAAAAGATAATCAAAAATTTCAAATTTTATAGAACCTGGCATTTGAGTGAATTAGAGAAAAGATTTAACTAAATTAGAACTAGAGATCAACATTATGTGAATAATAATATATTCTTTTTAGAGAATTCTTGGGTGTTGATAATAGCATGAGAAACATTAACTGTTGGGTCTAACCAAGCTGAGCTCCTCTGGGGACTGTGAGGACACAGTGCCAAGCACCTGCAACCTTCTCCTTAACACAGGAGGAGACAACTTGTGTACATGTCCTGCTCAAGAATGTAGGGATGGAGCTGAGAGAACTGAAGGCAAAATCATTCTTTTTCCACCCATTATGGTTATGTCAAATTGAAGCAATTAACATTGGAAATGCCCAGACACTGGTATTTAAGAATACTTACTAAATAGGTAACTCCAGTGACATTTTTTCATGTTACAAAATAGTAATAACAACAATAATGATGATGTGAATAATAATGATAGTTGAAAATTGTGACTATGATCTTGAAAGATGGAGAAATGACATTCAACCAAGTTAGGTTCCATAAAACATGTTTCTAAGCCACTTGTGCTTTTTCATAATTTTTTATGCAATAAGAACAAAATCATAAATGAGTAGTTAATTTTAATTGCTTGTTTTGATGCCCCTGGAGAAAAAGGCAATCCATTTTCTCTAGGATGTTTCACCACAAGTGATCTGAAGAAGAATAAGAATGTAGCTTCTCCTCCAAATAAGCTTGCCAGAGGCGAAATGAGGCTGCCTTTCCCACTGGCAAGTTTGGGCCTCCAGATCTGAGAAAACATGTATAATGCTTCCCAAGTAAAGTATGTAGAAGATGCCTCAGGTTTTGTAGATTCCTCGTGAGAAAACAGTTTAGGAAAAATTCATACTATTGTAGATACTATGTAAATGCCTTTACAGGAAACAAGAGGTGTACTCTGTACACCTTTGTACAGAGGATGTGGCTTAGTTGGTCTTATCTATTTCAGTATCCTAGGGATGGCAGAAGAGGGAATAGAGAATTTTCAGCAATATTTCCACATCTCCTTACAACTGTGCATTTTTAGAATTACTTGCAAGGAACATAGAAATTTAAATGAAATTGAAAAGAATGAAATGACTCTGGTAGAGAAGCAGTAAGAGAGCAATCTAAATAAAATAGTATAATATAGGGAAAAATTGGTCTCAGTGGGGGAAAAATAGGAAGAGGATTCTAAATACTGCATTGCTCAGATTTAAAGATAATACAAATTCCTGAGTAGGTAAAATAATATTATTTGTGAAATATAGTATCATGTAATTTAAACTGCACTTCAGACAT
>PVLA01018982.1:0-13245 GCA_004027455.1 Hydrochoerus hydrochaeris
TCTGTGAATAATGTGAGAGAAGTGAAAGAGCTCATGGAGGAGGATTTACAAAATTCCTGTGAGACAACTACCCTGAGACACTGGACAGGCAGCCAGAGACGGGCAACTAGGATCCATATGTTATGCCACCGGCCGCCTAAGACAGGCACAGGACCAATTGCTGTCCTGCAGGCCCATGACGGGTAAGGCCTGGTTGGGTTCATGTGAAGAGTCCTTGACCTAAGACAGGCGTTGTCCTCGCAGGGACAGCTGCTCCCATAAATGATAAGGAAAGCAATGTAGGGAGTGGCCTAATAATCTCACACATCTCTTCCTCCTGCAGGCGTCTGGGTGCGTCGGCTTGCATTTCCCGGGCTCACTAAATGTCAAGATTAAAATGTTAATTGATACCTATTGCCCTGAACCTGGGGCGCCTTCTGCTTGGAGTTGAGGTCAATTAACACCTATTGTTTGGGATTGTCCCTGCCTGGCCCTGGGCCTGGGGCGTTTCCTGCTTGGGGCTGGGGATTGTTGCCAGGGTTGGCAAATATATATTCCAGCTTATAAAAAATAAAGGCGGATTCAGATTCACTCACAGACTGGGGTGCAGTGTCTTCTGTCTCTCACTCGCCGACTCCCTGACCACCTTTGGGAAACCCTGGCCCTGCCGCAGCTGGACTCCGGCATTTACTTATATTTTAGATACACCAAAAGAGGAACGTTTTCCTTCACAGTAGGAAAACTCCACTCATTTAATGTGAATATGTAACATAGTAATTATATATTATGAATATTAAATCATGAAAATTACAGAATAGTTTAACTTGAGATTCCAAAATTCAAGACAGATGTTGTCCAGCTTCATCGTGAGTTTAACACATTATTGAAAAGAAATATGTATAGGAAGAAAATGAAGTTGATACCTTCTGTGCGTCTGCATTACAAAATAGTGTCACAACTTAGCTGATTGACACAGTCTATGCCAACTTACCTGCAGATACCATTTGGTCTTTTCTTCTCTCTTTTTTCCCTACTATGAAAACACCGACTCTCAGGCTCTTTGCCGATTTCAAGTGTGCAGCACCATTTTGGTAACTGCAGTGAAGCAGAGCTGTGATGGGGAAGTGGAGAGATGGAGGTCACGGGTCCTAATGTAGATGCAGGAGGAATGAGCCATGGAGATCTGTCCACACCGTGCTGACCACACCTTACACAGCTGTGGATGAGGAAGTTTTCTTTCTTCTTTTGGGCAAAGTATGTTCTCTTTCAAGATAAGGAGACTGATGAAGAAATTCTCCTGTGAGCACATGGAAAGATCTGAAGGGATGTGCTGTGTATCTTCCTCTGGCTGAAGACAGGAGAACCCCACAGCCCAGTGTGCCTCCTGCTCCATACTCTCATCTATAGAGCAGCTCAGCATTGTTGAAAGTGAGAAATCAGGATGATCAAACAGAATTTAAACTTCTCTAGTATTGTCAAAAATGCAAACCTTCAATATACTGTATAGTAAAGTGCTGTTCATAAGAATAGAAATTATTCATAGAATAACAAATAAAAATATATGCAAGCCTCTGAGAATTAAGATGCACCACTACTTTCTCTTAAAAATGAAACACTGCAAAATAGCACCAGAATTGCAAAAACATTATGAATTCACAAAAGATGCCTTATTCACTTGACTGACATCACAAATATAGTTAGGTGAACAGAAAGCAGTTAATTTTTGAAGTTTTCTTTTAAATGTTAACATAGTGAATCATACAAAGGGCAGGGTTACCAGGGCTGAAAGCTTAGGCAGACTGTGGAAAAGGGACTAGAAATGTACAAAGAAGTAAAAATAGTGACCCAGTACTAAACGGAAATGGAAGAGAGATCCATACCATAATCGTCAGTATTTGGGTATTGGTCACTATGCTCATGTGGCAGTGGATGCTGCCTAGAAGAGTAGAGTCACATCTGGGTCTCTCAGAGGGCAGTGAGTACACAGCTATGAATCCCTGTGGTTCCAAGTGCAGCAGTATGGGATGTGCAGGGTGCAAGCATTGGGATTATTTGGCCGTGGGTTCACTGTAGACTTGGTTAGAGATGTTGCACCCTGGGTCTCATTTGAAACTTTCCCATGTACCTGCTCCCCCAGTATTATGGTGAGAAGGAGCTGGTCATCTTCCTGTGTAGGCAGCAGGCAGTGAACTTTGCAGAGTGTAACCTGGGGCTGTGACAATGTTAGTTTTCTACTTCTCCTCAGTTCCTGCCTCCTGTCTTGCAGGAGAAACAGCATGCCCCAATCAGTCAGCCTCCCGTGCCCTGTAAATCCTGGGAGGGAAGGCAGCATGGGGTCATGGTGGAGAAGCCTGTGCTGAAACATGGGGTTTACAGCACCCAGGCTGGAGGAGGAGCCTTGGGAGGCTGAGCTCATGCACTGCTGGTGTCCATGCCCATCAGCCCCAGCCAACACCCAAGACCAGGCACAGTGGTAGAATGCAGGGTCCACAAGGGCATTGGTCATCTCCCATATGAATGCCTCTCCAGGAAGTTGGGTGAAACAGATACTCTGAGCCACATGCTGCCCCCCACTTTCCGTGCTCACCCCTCAAATACAAAGGGTTTCCAAGGTGGGAGGTATGGGGAAGGCGCAGGTGACATAGGAGACTTTCCAGTGAATCCTCTGGCAGCTCACAGACCAGGTGTCCCAGTACCTTAGGGTCACATTTTGTTCAGGAGCTGAAAGGGCTTTGCCTTGTGCTAAGCCAGTATCCTGCAGGAGCCTGTGATGTTCAGAGTCTGGGGTCTGGGGTGAGCTGGAATCACTTCTTTGAGGAGGAAGCTCCTCCATATTTCCTCTCTAAACCTGGTCCCTGCTTGTCTATGTGGTCATGACAATCTTTCTAACAGGTTTGCGAAGCCCCATTTTTCCTGGGATGATGTGATGCTGTGTTGTCAGCCATGCTCAAACAGGTTGGGACCCTGATCTCTGAGCTCCACAGTGGATTTCTAAACAGCAAGCTCACTGAGATCTGCTCTGTATCTGAACCATAACACCAAGAGGACCTAATGGTGGTAGGACAGGAGCTCCCTATAACCTCCCTGCAGCTGCCAACCCATTCATATCCCATGGTGCTGCCTTCAGGGGTGCAGTCTTGGGCTCTTATCCCTTCCCTTCCTCCTGTCAGGACCTTGCAGCCAAAGACACACAGGATATGTCACAGAACTGAGACTTCAGACTCCCCCCAGCAATGGATACCACTTACATTAAAATTAGAACAAATGTATAACAGCTAGATTTCCTCCATCTGCTAGAATTCAGGTGCCCACAGGTCACACTAGAGTGGAGGCCATGATGTAGAAAAGCAGAAAACAGCATTTGTCCTTGAAAGAAGCTTCCCTGCTGCTCTAGGTGGGTGGTGGGAATTTAGTCACAGAGCTGGGACTCATGCAGAGACCCCACAGACCATAATATTTGAAGTCTCCTGGAATCAGGTAACAAGCAGAATCCCTCCTGCATTGTCTCACACCACCTGAGCTCCTGGAATTTGCTGGGATAGAGACTTTCCCCAGTGCTGAGGCTGTGAAACTGTCCTGAGCCTGGCGTCCTGTGGACAGGGAGCCATGGCCAGCCTCTGCACTCATGTGCACTGGAAGCGGGTTTCTGCTGACCACCCAAGGATCCCTTCATCCCTCTTCCCTGGAGTCAGTGTCTGTGCAGAACAAGCCCTGGCCCACTACTCTGAACTAGGGGGTCCCTAGATGTTGGAATTAGCCTGTGGTTTCCTTTCTATGAAATTCCTCGTTTTTCTGGGGCACTCAGTGTGGACACACAATTTCCCATAAGCACCTTCATCTCAGCCTTAGTGAGGAGGATCTGTGGACCCCATGGTATCTGTGGCCTTCAGTGCACAATTCACTGTTCAGTACCAGATCTCCCTGGGCTCTCATGCCTGGAACATGGTGTTTTGAGGTCTAGGTGATTCCAATTCACCTCTCTGAGCCAAGTGTCCTCCAGGGATTCTGTCCATGGGAGGGTTCAGGAAAACATACTGGGGAATTGTGCTGATGTCCACCCGCCACAGAGGAAGACTATATGGACCCCAGGACCCTCTAATGTGACCCAGTCACTTGCCTTTCCCTGGGAGAGTAGGGTGATGGCGCTTTGTCTGCTGTCTGAGGTCTGTGTCTGAGAGGCACACACTGGTCAGTGGGTGGAGAGGAGTCCACACACACTGTGAGCCTGCTGTGTGCAGGACGGCCACCCATGGAGCAGGACACACACAGCCCGTGCTGCAGAGCACGGGGTCAGGAGGGACAGACACATCCACAGCCTTTCTCTCCTGGGACACTGCATGGAGCTGGCCTGGTGCAGCTCACCTGGTGCTAAGAGGAAGCTGCACCAGCAACAAACACTCTCAGCTTTGCAGCACAGCACAACCAGCCTCTCTGAGGTACAGACAGTGGGTTTTCTTTTAAATAGTGATCGAGTAAACTTTATAAATTGGACCTTTAAAAAACTTTCATGTTGTTCATCTCAACATTTCACTATAGAGTTGAGTTGTGGCTGCAAACCCCTATATATGCAGGAAACCTGTTAACTAACTTTCCTCTGGTAGTAGGTTTGTGTTGTACCCCAAAAATCAAAGATCAAAAGTTATGAAAAAAAGATAAAAGACCAAGACGTCTTGAAGGAAAAAGGAGCGCTTTATTTAGGTTGGTACCAGTGGCACAGAGTGCAGGCGGAATTTAAGGTTTTGGGGGACTTATAAAGGGAGAAACCACAAGGGGGTGGGGGAGCAAAGGGCAGATTTGTTCCTGAAAGCCTGTTTTGACAGGAAGGTTTGCTCATCAGCACATCTGCACATTCTTGGAGTGCCAGGACATCCTGTTGTTGGCCTCGGGTCAGAGTGCGGTGCTTGTGGTTAGGCCTGTTCCAGGGATGCAGCTCTGGGTGGGCTATGTTGGGGAATCAATGGGGAACCAAGCACTGGGGTTGTGCAGGAGACATACAGGAAATAAAATGTTCAATTTAGAACAAAGGCTATGGTGCATACAGAACGGCGGCGTGCGAGTTAGGTTTCAACAGTTTGTAAATATTATGGTCCTAACTATAAGCAAGTATCACGTGACCTGAAAATATAATGGTCAAACCTACTTAGGAGGGAATTCTCTTCAGAGTTCTTTCAGTATTCTCTATTGGTTCTTTTCCTTGATGTTCCTAATGCATTGTTTTGCCTATATGAGTTTTTTCTCAGTTTTTCTGGAGTTCTTTCAAACCTTGGGAGACACAAGATGTTTAAACTTTAGATTGGCAAAAAAACAAGAGCTCCCCAAAACTATTAAAAGCCACCTTTGATCCACGTCCTGAGACAGTGCTTTCTGTGCAGGTTCTGATGCTCTAAGCTCTCACCAGAGTCCCAGTTAACCATCCTTAGCATTCTAGATGGTCTCCTGCTACTCTTCCCAACTTTTCCAGATTCTACTCCTAGATCAATTCCACAGCCACTCTCAGTTTTGCCCACAGCTCATGTGATTCTGGACCATTCCTGATCCATCCAAGGGAGATGCTGCTCCCACTGCAGAAGGTTCCCCTTCTGCTTCCCTGTGCTCTGATCACACTTCTCTGGGCACAAGTCACCTCTGCCAGGCCCTCTGGCAGCTCTTGGACCTGTGGAGCTTCAAACTGGAACACAGGGACCATGGGGCAACTGTGTCCTTGCTTTTCTTGCCTTGAGGACCCTGAGCCTCCTGTCCGGGAGCAGTCACCATGCTCATGCCAGGTGCACATGAGGTCTCACAACCAGGAGCTCCTGCTGGCTCTAGCTGCTGTCTTGGTGAGCAGAGGCTCTGTACACACTGAGGACACTGGACAATGTTACTCTCCAAGCCACAGCAAAGCCCTGCAGCCATTCTTCTCCTTGGATCCAACACAGGCCACTGGGCAGGTGAAGCCTCTGTATCCTCAGCAGAACCCTCAGTCCTGGAGGGAGCACATCATGGAGCAGCAGGAGCAGCCACTGTCCTTGGGTTTTCACAGCACCAACTGTCACTGTTCTCACACACAGGTGAACATCCCAATGGTAAACCACACAGGGAAAGCAAAGACCTGCATGTGGGCTTGGCCTGCCATGTCTTATTCATGCAGAGCCACTCTCTCTTCAAAGACACCCAAGGCCTCAGGGAGGGTGAAGCCCAGCTGAGCTCTCAGCCCACAGGACAGGTGTGGGAACTGCTACTGTGACTACTCTGGAGCAGGAGATAGGAGTTATCCTTCATGTACCTAGAAGGAAAACCATGAACATGAGAAATGGCAATCTGAGTTCAGGAAGCAGCACACATTTATTTTAGCTGCTGGGTCAATCTATGTGGTTACTGTAGTGAAATCCTGGAGACAGTCACTATAGAGAGAGGAAAACTGATGAGGGGAGAGGTCTCTTCCATCTCCTGTTCCTGCAAATGAGTGATCAGACACTGGGTCTCCACTGAAGATCTCTCTCTCTCAGCACAAAGGCCAGTGCACTTATGGATTGTAAGGTATTTCTGGAGTCTGAGAAAACTCTCTTAAGCAAAGCCCAGGTGCTTATGGATTCACAGCTGAGTCCTGCAAGAAATTTAGAGAAGATTTGATGCCAATATTCCTTAAACTTTTCAATGAAATTAAAAGGAAGCAATCCTCCCTAAAGCATTCCTGTAGTCAAGTATTACTCTCATACCAAAACCAGAGAAAGACCCAACCAAAACGGAGAAGTATAGGCCAATTTCCCCAATGAACATGGATGCAAAGATTCTCAATAAAATACTGACAAATAGAATGCAGCAAATCATCAAGAAGATTATACATCATGACCAAGTGGGGTTCATTTCAGGAATGCAGGGATAGTTTAACATATGCAAATCAATAAATGTGATACGCCAAATCAACAAAGCAAAAAACAAAAACCACATGATCATCTCTATAGATGCAGAAAAAGCTTTCAATAAAGTACAACACTTGTTCATGATAAAAAAAAAACCTTCAGAAAATCAGAATACATGATGCTAAATTGATGTCATGAAGGCTGTCTATGACAAACCAACAGCCAACATTATATTAAAATGAATACAAAGTTATACAAAAACTGAAAGCTTTCATTTTAAAATCAGGAATAAGACAATGATGTCCACTATCACCATTCCTACTCAATATAGTTCTGGAAATATTAGCCACAGCAATCAGACAAGAGAGAAATAAAAGTAATAAAGATGGGGAAGGAAGAAGTTAAATTATCGCTATTTGCAAATGACATGATCTCTTCATAGAAGACACAAAAACTCCATTAAAAGACTACTATAGGTAGTAAACACTCATTTAAAATGGCCCAGGAGTGTGATGAGGATGAGGATCAGGGAGAGGTCTTGGAATGATGCAGGGGATGGAGAAGCTCCTGGACCCAGCCTCTGACTTCCTTTCAGGGACCCTCCCCACACCCATGCTCTTGCTCAAGCTGGTTTCTGTGATCCCTTGGGATCGGTCTGTGAGCAGGTGGTGTCAGAAGATCCTGGGATCCCAGAAGTATGATCTGCACAGAGAAGGAAGACTGAAGATCTTAGAAAGATAAAACTTACTCAGCAACAAGGCCAAGTTTCCCATCCCATCCATGACAGAAGATGATGCAGTGCAATAGGTCTGTTGCTGTCCCAGCCCTGCTGCTGCTCAGAGCCCAGTGATGCCCTGAGCTGGTGGTGACAGGTCAGAGTTGCAGCCATGGACTCTGTCCTCAGGAAACGGTCTGCTCTCAGGGGTGTCCCACTGTCACAGCATAGCCCTAGTGACAGTGTGGGAGGTGTGAGTCCATTTCACACACTCCCAGCTTCTCTCCTAGGAGTCTACAGCAAGCCCAGCCTCTCGGCCCTGCCCAGCCCTGTGGTGACCTCAGAAGGGAGCATCACCCTCCAGTGTGGTTTAGGAATAGGATTTGGCACATTTATTGTGACTAATATAGAAGAAGACAAGCTCTCTTGAACCCAGTCAGTGCACAGTGCTGTGAGTCAGGGAAGGGTGCATGCCTGTGGGAAGAGCAGGGAGGACTCTAGGGAATGGTGCAGTAGAGACCTGAACACAGGACATGCATGTGACTGTCCCAGGGAAGAGCATCCCTGCCAGTGAACAGGAAGTGTAAGGCCAGATGGGGACCTGGCACCTTGTCTAGGAGCAGGCTGAGATCCAGTGTCATTGGAGGTGATGGATAAAGGACAGAGGTGTCAGTGTCTGGATGCAGAGCTTGGCAGCACTGAGCCCCAAGAGTCCCTGGGTTCTGATGGAACTCCTGTTGCCACTGGGAGTTTGCTCATGGAGGGTCTGAAGTGTGACAGTGCTCCCTCTGGAGCCCCTGTGGGACAGAGTGATGGTGCAGAGCAGAGTCAAGAAGCAGCCTTTGTTGCTGTCTCCCTGCTGCAGAGCCCTGAGCTCAAGGACCTCTAGGAAGTGACCTACACTCAGGTGCAGCCCTCCAGATGGAGATGTGGTGGTGTATCCCCTGATTCAAGCACATCAAGGCCATTCCTGACATGCATTTCAGACACACAGGATAGGATAGGCAAAGGGATAGGCAGGTGAGTGTGGATCCCTGCAGGTCCCCAGGCTTTCTCAGGCCACATGCTCATTCTAATCACCACTCTCTTTCCCTCCAGGCAGCTGAGTGAATGCACCCATGGGTGATCTGTGCCAGCTGAGCAACTCCAAGATCAGACAGGGGCCAGCTGCAGCCCCTTCTTCCCAGGAAGAGCAGCCCCCAGCTGTGCCCAGTGTATATGCCTGCCTCATAATCCATGAGCCTGGGAGAGAGCTCAGATATTAGGAAAGTGCAAGGATTGGCACCTGGCAGTCTCAGGACGAACAGAACCTACCCCATGCACACTCAGCTAAGGCCCATGGGCAACTTGGGGGTCTGGTGAGGGACCCTGAGGTTTTCTAGACATCACTTCCTCCTATAGTGCTAGGTAGCTACACCAACACACATGGATAATTAACAAGTTCATTTTTAAAATAAGACTTAGTCAAGCACCTAACAAAATGATCATTTATTACATGAATAAAAGTATAAATCAAGCTCATGAAGTATCTGTACTTTAGAATAAATTAAAACCTTAAAGGAATTGAAATTGAAAAACACAAAAAATTCAAAGATTTTCAGTTGCATGAAAAAGGCATTTATTTTGACAAAGTAAGAAAGTAGGAAATAACAATCATAGCACCCAACAGTAATATAAATTAAAACAATATAAATATAAATTTGTCCTTAAAATCTAATAAAATTTATGATACCCTTATGAACATTGAAAAGGCAAATAATATTCACAAAAGAAATACAAAGGAGCCCGTCTCAGCTTGTGCAGTGGGGAAAGACGATGTTCCCACCAGAAACTCTTCCTCATTTTTCCATTAGAGGAAATGACATCAAGGACCCCCTGGGTTAAACAGTAGCAAATAACACACCCAGGTGTGTAAATATATGAGCAAGTTGGGGTTGCCCTAAGAATCAGGGCCCCATGAGTAATTTACATCATTAGTGTATTTTTACTACAGTTACAGAAAATGAAAAAATGTGTTCACCTGAGCAGATGAAGAAAAGAATTCTCTAGAAAGCCAGCAGGTGTTCACATTTCAAATATTAGGCCAAGTGCTCAACTGAATTGGAAAGAAATGTACAAAGAGTGTGGAAGAAGCTACCTGCTTACAGCAAGAACTGGTATCTTTGTCCCGATAATTAGAAAGATCAGAAGGAACTGTGTCACTGGGTTTCTGTTCTGCATTTCTCTTTAGGTCCAGGCAAATGCATAACAGCAACATGATGACAGCAAATAGCAATGACACTGATGACAGAGAAAGCTAAAGAATGAATTATGACTCTTTGAGAAATTCAAAAAGTCATCATGTGAAGGCAGCTTGATTGTGTACAGAGAAAACAGAAATCATTAAGAGAAAGGTAATAAAGATATCAAAATACTGATGCAAAATGAAAATGTTGACTCCAGACATTTGTGGATACTGGGAAAAGCAGAGCTGCCCCAGCAGAGGAAACAGAGGAGTCCTCAGCCTGTGTACACACAGTGCTGTGTTAGAAAATATTTCCAGAGTGGGCAGGGAGAGCGAGCTTTGGGGAGGATTAAGAGGACAGAAGGGAAAGTAATGCTCCTGAGATGTCAGGCCATCAGCAAACTCTGAGGAGGTAATCTAGGCCAGTTTCCCAGAGGACAATGACAAATGGACAGTTCCCCTCCAGGGGTGGCACCAGCAGGGATTTGTTGTGCAGGATAGAGTGACTTCAATGTAGCCTGGCCTTGCCTGTGATGCGGGGTATATAGGACTCAGGAGAAGTGGTCACAGGGTGGACGGCTCCTTCCAAGGGCAGAGAAGGGTTGGCTCCTGCCACAGGCATCCTTGTGTCATGTTTTCAGCATTCCCATCATGCTCTTTCCCTGGATAGTTCTTTCCTGTGCTGCCAGGTGTCATCTCAGGTAAGAGAGATCTCAGTGCCCAGCTCCAGTGGTCACAGTGTGGGCTCCATCTTCTCCTCGGCCCATCCACTGTCGCTATGTGTGCAGGAAGCAGAGGTGCCCCTATTGAGGGCCCACGGCTCTTGCTGTGAGATGTTCCTAAACCAGGGCTGCATTTTTGCTGTGAGGCTTTCAAGCAGGAAACATATGTGTCCATTTGGTTCTGTTTTACACTGACCATCTAAAAGTCATTGTGCAGGGCCGGGGGTTTAGCTTAACAGTATAAGTGCCTGCTTGGCAAACGTGAGGTCGTGAGTTCGATCCTCAGTACTAAAAAAAATAAATAAATATAAGTCATTGTTCACTTGACTTCAAACAGTGCTAGAGTCCTCCCTGGCCCAGCATGAAGATTACCCATAGGACCCAGTGCAGTTACCAGCAAAGAACCACACTTTATACCTAGTGAGGTCAGGCAGTTTGGTCCTTTGGTAAGAACCACAGACTTCTTTTATTCCAGGGTCTTTAGACACGACAGAAGGTGAGGTTTTAACTAGATGGATTGTGATCACTGTCTAAGGAAGGGGTTGATATTAACCTTTTCCTCAGTACAGATAAAACATCACCACACTGACTGATCCTCTGTTTCTACTCTAGGAGCACTGTGCTCTGTTCCCCATCATCACTGACCCCGGCTGTCATGTGTCCTTGGGTGTCACTATGCTGGGTTCAGTAATGAGCTCATCTCACTGCAGGGGGTGAACTCTGTCACTTGTCCTGAACCTGCACAACTCAAACTCCGGTCAGGGTGATGATCCAAAACCTCATTCACTCATAAGTGCAACTTTGGGAGGAACCTGGGTCATTGGACTGGAACACAGCTGTGTGACACCTGAATCATCCTTCAGTGAGTTTACAGTAGAATGTGATGCTAGCAGGTGAGACCCAGTGGGAAGAGATGGTCATGAGCATGGGCTGGAAGCTCGTATTATCCACAATCCCTTCACCCAACTCACAGTTTCCTGCTTGCCAAACCATGGACTTTTTTTCCTCTCCCACACCACTGTGCCCATAAGCCAGCCAAATAGAGACTGAAAGTTCCACAAGCTGAGCCAAAATAACCCTTTTCTCCTTCAACTTGTTGGTGTCTTGTATTTTGCCCAAGCAAGAAGAAAGCAATGAAGACAACCACAAGGAGATGTCAGCAAATCTTCCTCACTGGTTCTGATCCCTTTGATGAGTCTGGGATGACTGAGCTCACAGCATCTCTGTCTGAGGACTCAGAATGTCTGATTGATCTGCATGAAATATCCCATGTCCTCTTCTCAGGCCAGTGCAACCAGCTCCCCATAAACTGAGAGGGGAAGGGAGCACAGGACCATGTGACACAGGGTGAAGGCCGGACATGCGGGCTATGCCCAGTGCAGCAGTGGGTGCTGATGGGCTGACAGACATGGGAAAATGCCCTAGGAAATGCTGGAACAAGGAGCTGGGGTAGCACTGCATGTCGGGTGTGTTTCCTGGTGTAATGGATGCAGGTGTAGAGGATATAACCACAGATGTTACAGATATAGATAAATATTGGTATTGTTACAGATTTAAACAGCCACCAGATGCTGTCTTTTGACTGGTGGAATCCACGGTCTCAGGAGCAAAGGGGAGCACAGTAAGTGGCCTCTATCACTCTCAACCTCACACAGGAAATGTGCAAGTCCTGGGCCTGACCTTAGGGGATGCCGGGTTAGAAAACCTTCCCAATGGGGAGACCCACACCACTAATAATAAGAAATTACACTTGCTTTGGTTTCCTTATCATTGTAGATCAGTAAGTGAGGGAAATGTTTAGTGCAGTCCTCTGTCATGGACAATTTTCTTTCATGATCAGGATTTGGAGCTGAGATGACTCACTAAGCTCCATGCCTGGATTTCTGCACAGATGGGTGATGTGGGCTGAGATTCTGGCTGTGGTCCCTGTGAATGTGAGCTCCTGTCATAAAGGCAAGCAGTGTTCATTAGAAATTGAGGAAGTTACAACCAATGGATTCACATTTTTCAAGCTGTAAATATGCTTAATCCTGGAAGATATAATCTGAAAATGGGAATTTCAACAACACAAACGGACTTACACTTCTCAGGAGTGTCTGTGGAACGGTGGAATGTGGCTCCCCACCCGAGCCCCATTTTGGCATGACCTGCACCTCACTGAAGGACCTGCAGATGAGGAAGAGGTGAGAGAGTGACACTGGGTATGAAGAGGTCACACAAGGGACATGATGGCCTTGAGCACACACTCAGGAAGGGTCATTTCAGAGAGCAAAGTAAACACAGCAGAGAGCAAAGAAAGAGATGCTTAGTAAACGAAAAGGAGACCCAGAGGGAAGGAGAGGGAGGAGAAAGGGAGTAAAACAATTCAGATGTGTAGAATACACGTGTCTACCCCCAGGGGGGAACGTAAATGTTATGTCCTGCAAAAGTGTACTTGTAAAATAGTAAAAAAATGAAGAAACAAAGAAAGCAAAAACAAAAATGAAAGCCCCCCCGTGGCTCGCTCTCGCGCGTTTTCTTTCTCTCTCTCTCTCTCTCTCTCTCTCTCTCTCTCTCTCTTTCACTCTCTCTCACTCTGTCTCTCTCTCTGTCTCTCTGTATCTACCTCCTCCCCATCCTGGCTGCTCTGAGCATCTTTATTTGACCTTTGCTGTGATGTTTCTGTCTCCCCATGGCCCTAAAGCAGTGGGGCTGGGTGACTGTGCACTGCAGTCCCTGGAGCTATCAGTGGGAGTGAACCTTTCCTCATCTAAGATTTCTCAG